>BMAU01000872.1:227500-230000 GCA_019973935.1 Trichonephila clavipes | reverse complement strand
AAATTGTCTGGTAGTTTAATGCATTGCGTATTTAGTTGCAGTTCTATTTTACCGTTCCCAATATGTAGTAGTTGTTCGGAAAATATTTGTGCTGATGGATCATTTTGCAATTGTACTCGCATATTTATGGTCAATCCAAGTGTTTCAACACTTCGCCATAAGAATGATTGTTTCAAACATGCATTAATCTCATCCGCGAAAGTAGAGCGAGGTATAACCGGTAAGGTCTGCCGGAAGTCACCAGACAAAAGTAAGATAGCACCACCGAAAAGTTTATTATTGCTGTTTAAATCTTGCATAGTTCTGTTTAATGCTTCAAGTGAATATTTGTGTGCCATTGTGCACTCATCCCAAATTATGATAGAACTCTTCCGCAACACTGCAGCTATTCCACTATTCTTTTTGATGTTACACATTGCATCTGGTTTATTATGAACGTCCAATGGCAGCTTGAATGTTGAATGTGCTGTTCGCCCACCATCCAGTAAAGTAGCCGCAATGCCTGACGATGCTACTGCTAATGCGATTTTTTGTTGCGACCGTATTTTGGCAAGAATCAACGATATTAAAAATGTCTTACCGGTTCCACCGGGTACATCCAAGAAAAAAACCGCCTTGTTCAGCAGCAACAGCCAGCATAATCCGATCATAAATAATTTTTTGTTCTGCTGTCAGTAACGGTTCACTGTTCATGATAATTGTTGCTAAACTTCCATGGTCATATTGATTTTCTCGTTGTAAATCGGTATTGACTAAGTCGGTGGCTGGACGATTAGGTGATGGCATACCATAATGATTAAGTGGTAAATTTGAAATAAGAACACATAAATCCTCGATTAAGACCAATGCTTCATTGTACATCTCTTGTGTTTAATCTATGTTTTGGGATTGATTTATTTGTCTAATTCGGTGCAAGATGTCTTCTGTCATACAATTTTTATATTTTTCCCACAAAGTTTGTGCTTGCGGGATAACATGTCGTCAAAATAATTGCAAACAACTGACGAATGTTATTCGGTGTTGATGTCAACGCAGCATCAGCAAGCGTTAAGTCCCAATGGTTATCGTCTTCTAGCAATTGCAGTTCACGACATGCATCCTGGTATGTATTGAATACTCGACCATTAACTGTTCGTAAAAATTCAAAAGACGTTGGTCCGGGAACATTCACCAATAACAAACGTAAATAGAAGCACTCACGTTGCTTTGGATGTACCGTGTAAAGTCTCCCCAATGTCTTAGCTTTGAATATGCCTGTAATGGAAGGATGTGGTTTTCCTTGTTTCCGTGGCTCCCATTTTTTACTGGATTTGTTCCATGTGAAATAACGTGGAACATCACCATACACAATGTCTTCGCGAATTGGCCAAAAACATCAGGTTTTGACACAATGTAAAAATTCAGTTAGAGTCGTTTTCGGAGCTTCGAACGCTCTTTGGAGAACATTTTCTTCAGTGAAGTATACACGTTGACCGTTTTCAAGATGTATTGCCAGATGTTCGACAGCAGGATCTCTTTCGTGGATGGGAAAGCTGAGAATATGCCAAATAGCTTCATTGCTGCTAATGTATCTGCCCATTTGGTATCGTGCTATTTCGTCATTTTTATTAATGTTTTGTACTTCAAATATGGCCAAATCACTGCCTTTGTTTACATAATTACAAATATACTTAATTGATTTAACAGAACTGCAAAGCTCAACATTGATATGAGCTTTGTAAGTTTTTGAAAGTAGTGGTGAGTATGGTACCACCCACTCATTATCAAACTCAACTTGATTTGGAAAGTTCGGCAGTCGCATTGTAAATGTGTGGCCACCATTCTCAGTACTTCTGCGGCGATACTTTGGATAACCATCAATATCCGTGATCGTGTCATTCGTATGCGGCTTTGGGAAGTGTTTTTACATTTTCCATTTTCCATGCACGGTGACGTCATGTTGAAAGCACCGCATGGCCCATGGATCATGTGTTTGGTGACAATATCAAATAATTCTTGATCAATTAATGGGTCTGGAATTTCGGCTGAAATTATTTGATCGATTTCTTCAGGACGGATTCTATCTTTAAGCCAAACCAAAATGTGGGCATGAGGCAAACCTCGCTTTTGCCACTCTATCGTATACAGCCAACAACGTGTGATACCAAAAATTGAATATTTAACAATAAAATCAATTAAGGATTTCAATTTTTGTTTAAACACACGTGCAGTTAAATCATGACGATGAATGGCTTGTTGTCCTGGCAATAGTAAAGTTTGTATCTCTTCCCAATTCGGATTACATGTGAATGTAATAAATAAATCCGGTCGGCCGTAATGACGTACGTAAGTCATCGCATCTTGCATGTATTCCTGCATGTTCCGTGGACTGCCGATGTAGCTTGAAGGTAAAATGAAAGCATTACCGATGTCATTGGGATTTAAATTTCCATCGATGTTTCCAGCAACAGCATCTCGTAAGTGAATATATTCTTCCGATCGTAGTTTTGCCTGATTAAAT
>BMAU01000872.1:0-222500 GCA_019973935.1 Trichonephila clavipes | reverse complement strand
AAGATTTTTATGAAATGTAGGAGTTAGGAAAATATGAGGGAATTTAATATCCAAAATACGTAAATCTATTTTTTTTATAAAAAATAGAGACTCGATTAAAAATTTCTCTTTTGCTTGAATTGGCTTTTTTAAAAGCAGAATTATCATGAAAATGTTTGTTTAGCATATTAGTATAAAGCCACTTGCAAATAATTGCATAATTACCCGGTACTTTATCATAGGAAACGATAATAAAGTTCTTTTATAGGTCTGCAATTTGGTTCTTATTATTATAGTATGTTATATCATTATCAGTTTTATAGTTAATGTTAAGTAATTCATTTGACACTTTGCATTTAAATTCCTTAAAAGCTACAATAGGAAGACTGTATTTAATAGCTAATTTTGTACGGATATATATATATATATGTGTGTGTGTGTGTAAAACTATACGCAATTACTAATGCAAAAATGTCTCATAAATATTTCGAACATACCATTCTATAAAAATAAATTTATATCAATAAGAAGAATGTCGGTCGGTTCCAAAGAAAATGGCCGTGGTAGCAAACTCGTAGAGGCATTTTCGAATTTTGGGTTCGACAGAAAAACCGCAAATTAAATCTACTTCATAATTTTAAAATGCACATTACTACTCACGTTGGCGTCGTGTGGAAGTCCCTAAGAGTTACTGATAGCTTTAATTGATGCTTAAAAGTGCTACGTGAATAACCCCAGTCAATAAATACAATCCAATACACAAATAGAAGATCAGTAAAAATAAATATGTCATTTAATTGTGTCATACTCATGATAATGCATGCTACAAAATAATGCTGTGAGTGAGTGAATTTTAACGTCGCACTGTTCAGCTACACGAGGGCTTTTGGCGACGGACCACGTCATTTTGAACCATGGTCAAGTGACGTGGACGACACCTGAGCTGGCATCTCCTCTCCTAACAACCACACCAACGAGAGGACGTTTCAGCTCTCGACTGGTTTAGCGTGCATCGCTGCCCTACACGGCGGGTCTTTAGTGGTACTGGGCTCGAACTCGGGAAAAAGCCAGCCACAATCCGATACCTATACCACTCGGTTACCGCGGCCACACAAAATAATGCTAAGTTGCTCTTTAATTTGGTACTTGTTTCGAAAATTTCTACTTAAAAATTTTTTCCATTACTAAGTGCTATGTTTCCAACGTTCGGTTTCGATCCATCGTTTATTTGAGTGAGCATAACATTGACTGAAGGCAGCACGATAAAGAAGAAACGTGTGGTACGGAAATGGAATTTCCTATTTCGTGATGTACATGAAAGACGCGCTGAATCAATATAAAATGAGATTTTTTTTCAGCTTCACACATCGATGTTAAATAAAATACATAACGCATTATGCGTCTTGGGAAAAAGAAAAATATCACATCTCCCTTTTGTTAAAATAAATTCCTTCAACTAGATTTCAGTTCATAACATTGTCTCAACTACTGAAGGTGTTCTTTGAAGATATTTTTTTAACATTGTTCACGGCGTTAAAAATAATCTGCTAATGACTTAAGAAGTTAATTTGCTCTTCACCGCTTGCTTCTTCGGGGGTGACAGGGTCTGTTCATCCGACGCAGAAAAAAAAAATCCCTTCTTGGAGCATTGTTACCTGGTGGAATTTTCCGACAACCGGATACCTTTTGTGGGGAAGAAGAAAGAGTTCGTGGGAAGCTAATTGGATCTCATCTCTTTTTTGTTCAAGTAAATTTTAGAACGAGAGACATTTCGTGAGAACCGGAGGAAACTGTTGGCAGTGGCTCTTTTAGTTTCTTCACGTCGCAGGATCTATAAAAGATCCTCCTCTTGGAAGATGGGAAAACAAAGTTCATTAAGTTTGTAGAGCTGAAGATCTTATTGGATGTTAGGGTAAGGCAAACGGATGACGTCAGAGTTTGAGAGGTGTTCTTAATGCCTTCAGCGGGAGAGATCTTGAGGATTTTGGCGGGAAGTTTTGGAGTAGAGACATCAGCATTGGTTGGTTGCAATAAGTGAGAAAGCTCTCTATTTGCCACCCTGAAATTGGGGTAATTAGGATGAAGGTAGAAAAAAAAACTTGCCTGGTGGGTACAGTGAAAAGAAATTAAGTGATACAAAGAGTTTAAGAATTAAAAATTAAAAAGGGAGAAAATCTAGAATATTTAGTTTGCATTCACCACCGGTGAATGCAAAAAATTAATATTAAGGGGGGTTGTATGAGTCTAGGAGTATATACTCCTAGGTCTCTTAGTGGAATCGTTTTGATAATTTTAAATATCAAGTAAATTTAAATATTTAGTATTGGGAAGGTTATTAAAAAATTTAATTGCGAGAGTTTGGATCAAGTTTTTAAAAGGTTTAATATCAAGGGCTTTATAAATGTAAGAGTTTCTGGTATATCTACCCGCTCTTGTAATATTTCTGAAATAAGAGTTTTGAGAGACTTCTAGTATTTTAATATTGGTGGCTCTTTTAGTTCACATCAAAAGTTTTTAAAGCATACTTTTGGCAATTTGAAACAGATCGCGTGCAATTTCTGATACCGCAGCATCAATTTTTAAAGGTCCGGCACATGAATTTTCGAAAAATTATCGGTTTTCACTCCTTTATATTTTCTAAGAGTCGAAATATTTCTGTTTAAAATGATATATAATATGAGGAAATACGATAATTAGAAGTATTTTTATTTATTTTTTTAAAGGAAGTTACTCCTTGAGGTGCATCAAATGAGCTCTGCTAAGAGCACCTGCATAAGTTTCTGATGAGCGCACAAATCCATATGCCGTTCAAATGGAAAATTTGGAGTGTATTGGGAATATCCAAAAGTGTATGGGTACACATCTTTTGTTCAAATTGTAATACTCCGCTGCCCGGGGGTATCATCTCTTCATCTACGTGACCTAGATTTGTAGGAATAAATGATTGATCAATCAAATTCTCCATAAAAAATTTAATTTATTACTGTCGAAATATATATTGATCAACGCAACACAAGTCTTACTAGAGGAAGTGTCGTCCAGGTCAGGTGTCGTCCTCGTTACTTGACCGTGGTTCAAAAGGACGAGGTCTGTCGCCTAAAGCCCTCGAGTAGATGAACAGTGCGACGTTAATATTCACTCACTAACTCGCCTATCATTGGTAGTAGCTTAGTGTCCAAATTTAGAATGAGACTAAAATTTATTGTAATAAAATGGGCTTCCCATTAATTAAGACATGACACTGAAATTATAACATTTAACGTTTATTAGGACAAACACACTCGTACAACTCTGCATACAGCCTCGTCCAAACACAGAATGCTTCACCGAAGCATAAGCAATGTAAAACCGTCCTTTTATTATTGCCTCTCCTAACCAAGAAATGTAAGGTGTTCGGTGCAATAACTATCTTTTTTTGTCATCCTATTCAGCTAGCTGTATTTCCAAACGTCGAAACCCGTTCCTAATATACTCCGTCTCAATAAATAAATAAATAAAATATTCAACAAACAGAATAAAAAATGAAAACAATTTATTGAAACGCAATGAAATTTTCACAGGTAGGTGAACAGAAGAGGCAATGGCACGCAAAATAACAGAGGAAGACTATAATTAGTTTTTAAATAAGAAATATGAACAATAATATCCCTAAATTGTGTCAAAAAATGTTACATTTATCGGTAGGGTGTATAACCAACTCTACGGCGACGACTCAAACCTACGAGCAGGTTGTCAATCCCACTTTGTGAGGTTCCAAGTAGACAGGTTGTCAAGTCGTCAAGGTTTTGGGAAGGGTTGCAAAGAACAGAAAGACATCCCCCGAGACATGCTCTATCGCGTTCAAGTTGGGCGAACGTTCCGTTGGAAACATTATTTCACATGCCACTTATTGGTTGACAGCGCGAGCTCAATGTACTTTTGTGTTAATATCCATAATCATGGCACCAGGATATGTGTGGACGAACATAAATAACTACTGTCACTGACGGTGAACGAAAGACGTGGAGACTCCCTACCCAAACCATG
This sequence comes from Trichonephila clavipes, assembly GCA_019973935.1. Taxonomy (NCBI): domain Eukaryota; kingdom Metazoa; phylum Arthropoda; class Arachnida; order Araneae; family Nephilidae; genus Trichonephila; species Trichonephila clavipes. Next base: position 218,495 of record BMAU01000872.1, on the reverse strand, counting down.
ACACCAGCATGACCGTAGCTGTTCTGTAGTATCTAGTAATCCAAAATTCGTATGGTGCATTTTATGTTAGTGGCTTTTGGCAACGGTAGAACAAGCGGGATTTCTTTGATAAAATATTTTAATTACAGTTCAATAAGCGCCACCATAATTCCTTTCAGTGGTGTTGTGAGCTTGAAAAGGAGTTAATGGGGCTCTCCAGAAATCCATCGGGAATCGTTGTTCATACAGAATCAGGACTCATCGATCAACAATATATTGGACCATTATTGGTTTGTTCAATAGACAGGATTCAGAGCACATTATAACCGACCTGTTATGTGAGGCGACTTCAATGGCACCCGAACTGATGGTATATAGTTTGGAATACAGATTATTTTCATGCAGCCGTTTTCAAACAGTTCGTCATCATATCCTTATTCCTGATGAAAGTGGGCGGACTGAGCTCGTCCAACACAGAAAATGGACATATTGACGTCACACTATAACGGTGCACGAGGGCTATTGGGGACGTACCTCATCATTTTGAACCATGGACGAGGACGACACCTGACCCGGCTCCCTTCTCTCCTACTTCCACTCCACACTAAAGGGAAAATGTTTGAACCTCGACACATTTAACGTGCATCGTCCTCTTCTGCATGGCGGGTCTTCAGCGGCACTAAGCTCGCACCCATGACATGTCAGCCACGAGTCCGTGACCTGGACCACTAGGCTACCGCGGCCACAACTCACATAACGGTTCCGAGGGTTGTTGTAGTTCCAGTTCTTCGTGACACTGGATGTTCATTTTGATAGAGATTCCACCAGCGGCTGATAATCGAACGGTTGATTCGGGCAGCGGTCGTTTATCGGAATGGATCCTCTCGATGCGATTTCACTCCAAAGCCGTCTACAACTCATTTTCAGACATGAGCACCAAACAATCCAACGCAACGAAAAAGTAGCAAGTGGTAAAATGAATTTGTTTTTAAATCTAAAGCACTGTACAGCCCTATGGAGGATTTTGCAAATATTTCATCGTGGGACTAACTGCTTTCGCTGCAGGGTACATACGCACATTTTGTTGCTATAACCTTTCTTCTCGAGTTACGCTAATTGTTGCTTATTTTTTGAGACGTCGTTAATTCTGCACAACCAACCATGAAAATGAAAGCTATTTTAAAAATGGCGCCAATATGAAGTATTTGAATACCATATTTTTTCTACCATTCTTTATGGGTTTTTTAAAAATATATTTGCTGCTACTGAGTTAAAAGAAACATATCCGAGAAATTTTAATTTTCTCAGTAATTTCTGTCTTGATTAACACTCATTACAAAATATATTTATAGTATTTAATAAGACCGAAGAAGAGTCAGGAATAAAATGTTCTTGGTTAAACTGAGTTTTGATCCCATTTGAAAATTATTTGATTTTCTGAGAGCCAGATCAGATTGCTCAACTCTTACTGAAATGCTTCGCTATTCAAAATGATGAGGTTTATTTCTTAAATGATTGGAAAATTTAATATTAAATCATCAGATGTGTTATTATTATTGTAAAATATAAACTGACAAAATATTTCTCGATCTAACACTTATGACTATTTCTCTCCTTTACTTTTTTTACAGTATCCACTGATCTCTTTTTTAAAAAATCCCCATTTTTTTTAATAAGTTAAAATTTTGTCTTATACTGGACTTTGTATTGTCATTCATTTTCTGTTTCTATGAAATTATTTGTTTGGTAATATAGTGCTATCTTTAAGCAAAACGATATATACTCTAGTTAGGTAACATTCATGTGAGTTAGAAGACTTTTGTGGTTCCCGGAGCTCTCTTTTCAAAAGAATGATTGCAATACGAAAATAATTGTATTCTCGCCGAGAGAGAGTGTCATCGTCAAAAAAAGATAAGGCGATTTCTCTCTCTCTCAATCGTTATCTTTTGCTCGCTCTGTCGATCGCATTTTTATCCCCGCAAACATTTGGAATGTTGTTTGTAGATTGTATATCTTTCTGAAACGCGCTGTGCTCCTTTCCAAGGGATAAACGTGCAGTTGTTCTGAAAGTGACCTCGCTGGAAGAAGACACACACACACACGGGTTGAGATAACTGGAACGGCTGTGTGTGTGTTGACCCTCTATTTTTATATTATTCAACGCCTACTCCAACTTATCTTTGTTTTAATTTTTGTCTCCTTGTTTCCTTGAAAAAATTGTTTGGAATGTTCCATCAATGCACTTTAATTTTTGAAAATAGTTAAATCGTGTTTTTTCCTTCTCAAGCGAAACAGCGTCCTTTCTGTTTGGTCTGTGAATTAAATAACGATTCTGTGGTATCTTTCTCTTGTTTTGAGATTACGATTGTCGCCACCCAATTTGAAATTAATTATTTCCTGCTGAGCAAATTTCCTCGTCGTCTCAGATCGTCTTCCAAGAAGGTTACGTCTTTCCTCTCGAAGATAAGAATCGCTCACATGTCTTTGCGATCGGTTGTAACACGTCACAGTTTAAATTACTCTTTTGACGAATGGCATCACAAACAGAGAGAAAAGGAAAACAAGATGTTGCCGAGAGTTTCGAAATTTTTCAATCAACGAAGTTTTAAAGGAAAAAAAAACATTTAAGAAAACTTTATTTTATCTAAGCATCCATTTTTTGGAAAATTCATAATTAATAAATGACATGTTGTAACTAGTTTTCGTCTCGACCATGTTTTATATCATGTAAGATATCTTTTTTACAATTATTTACCGTTTTACTTAATCTTATTTCAAAGAACATTTTAATTTTACTATGTAGCAGTAATTATTATATTTCATCTCACTCAGACTTACATTAACCCTGATCTTATAGAGTCAGATTAATAATGTTCTGCATAGGATTGGAAGAGTTATCATTTTCCATTATTGAGACAAATGGGAAAAGCCACTATTTAAAAGCGAAGGATCATTGCGATTTGTTAATGCCGCTGCCACGGTGCACGCAAATTAAGAATGTCAGATGGGATTGAAATTATTTGAAAAAATTAAATGGGGATAGATATAAATAAATTTCTTGGTTCCGTTCTTTAGATGATTTGAATCACTTGACACTCAACCTTAAAGGTAAAATAAACCGGGGAAATAGTTTTTTTGTCAAAGACTAAAAAAATATTATCTAAGAAAAATGTTTTGAGGAAAAGTCTTTTTCGTTTCACAAATAAAACACTTTTCCTCAAAGTAAAGCATTCTTCTATAAAGAACTATGACAGATCGAATTGAAACCAAAATATTGGAAAATAACAGATATGATTATTATATAAAAGGCTCGAAATTTTTCGCCCTGAGAGAAAGCAAATTGAGTTAGTTTTGCTTTGATACAACTCTCTTTAAACTTTTTCCGACTCACAAAACCCCTAAAACTATAAGGTGTTTTCGTGGAATCCCATTGCCACCCCTCAAATACACTTAAAATAATATTTAAATATTAGATTAATACGTTATATTTTCTTAATGTAAAGATAATTAAAAGAAGTATTGCATTTAATGTTAAAAATTTTAATTTAATTTAACCACTAATATTAATTGGGAATCCAAGTTTAACCTGCCCCTGTATTATACTTAGTAACTGGGATACATGCTTACATTTTTTTACATACACTGTCGAAGTTAAAGTATCGAGGGGAAACAATATCACAGTATGATTGCTGAATTCACTCAACTGAACCGAGACGGTGTATAATCATTGTGAGGAGAACCATCTCTCTCGTGGGAGGTCCATGCAGAGGGGCTGATGTACGTTAAAGTCCTCTCGTTAGCGTGGTGTAAAAGGGCTAGCTCAGTTGTTGTCACTTGACCGATGCTCAAAATGACCTCGCGTTTGTAGTGCGACGCAGTCACTCACTCGTAGCCAGCATTGTTTCAGTCGAATGTGGGCTCGAACCCAAGTACCATTAAAGATTCATTGTGCGGAGAGATGGATGCAGATTAAAATCGTTGTGGTTCAAAGTCCTCATGTTGATGTCCTATTCAGGTGTCGTACTGGTTAATTGACCGGCTCTCAAAGTTATGGCATTCGTTGCCAATGGTCCAATAGCTTTCAATTACGACGTTCCTAAACAATGCAAGTCTCACGCACAACGCTCTCTTTATCTAACTCAGAGGTCCGTTGTCTGCATTTTTCTTTAATGTGTGTAGTTGGAATAAATTTATAAAGATGAAACTCAGCATGAAATTTCAGTATCAAAAACTGACCTTTAGAGTAGACTCTTTTCCCCCTGAGCGGGAATTTTTGCTGGATGATGGGTTAACAATTTCTTGAAAAATACATGCCTACACTATCGAGCCCAAATACCGGGTGGGTAAAAAGTCCGTAAAAACTTTAAAAATTCATAAAATCCGGAGAAATGAACGAAAAAAAAACTATTTGCAGGATCAGCATTAGTATGTCACGGAATTTTTTTTTAAGCTAAGAAAAAAATAATTCGAAAATCATCCGGTAGGTGGCGCTATTACAAGCGTCTGTGGTGGAAATATGCAAATTAGACGGCTATAAAAACCTTTGCTCTCAATGTATCCACGTTCATTCGAGGTTGTCACCTCAGCTGTGAATACCTTTCTCTCTTCCCCTCTACTCAAATTGAACCTGTCATGCCTGATGAAATTATTAACTTCATTAAAAATACTAGCTCTAAAAAGGCCCCGGTAAAGATACTATCACAAATAAAATGCTAAAAAATTTTCCTATCAAACTAATCCTCATACTAACTATTCTTGTCAATAAAATTCTTAAATTTCATCACTTTCATAGTAACTGGAAAGAAGCTATCATTTCCCCTATTATTAAACCTGGTAAAAATAAAAATATTCCTAATTCATATAGACCTATTTCTCTCCTTTCAACTTTAAGTAAATTAACTGAATACATCATTCTTAATAGACTTGAAATTCATTAATGATAGTAGCCTAATTAACCCTAATCAATATGGATTTACAAATAAACTATCTACTCTTCATCCTCTTCTCAGACTAACAGAAAGTATTTCGGAAGGTTTCCAAAAAAAAAGAAGAGCACGGGAGTGGTCTTTCTGGATATCCAGAAAGCCTTCGACCGTGTTTGGATTTTAGGACTCGCTTTCAAACTAATTACTTACGATATTCCTTCTCTCCTCATCCACTCGTATCTCACTAACAGATCCTTTCGGATCAGAGTAAATGAATCATTATCTAACTCTCATTCCATCTCTGCAGGGTGTCCTCAGGGTTCATTGCTCGGGCCCCTGTTGTTCAATCTCTATATAAATGACATTCCTAGCTACTCGCTAACAAATATTAGTCTCTATGCGGATGATACGGCCATTAATGCCACGTACAAAAACTTAAAGACTGTTACCTTTGCCATTAACAAACACCTCAAGTTGCTAGAAAATTATTACGACAGATGGAAAATTAGTATCAATGTAGAAAAATCTTGTGCAGTCATCTTTACCAAAAAACGCACCATTCCTCCCCCTCTCATAATGTTCAATAAACAAATTCCCTGGTCTCAGAATACCAAGTATCTTGGCGTTATTTTTGACTCACACTTAACTTGGAAACAACACATTTTACACGTTCGCGGTAAGTTCCGCAAAATGTTCAAACTTCCCCCTAATTTCCCAGAACTCGCATTTAAGTAGAGATAACAAAGTGCTTCTTTATACAGCCGTTATGCGTCCAATATTCGCTTATGCCTGTCCAGTATGGGGTTATGCTGCTAAAACCAATATATTAATTTTTTAAATACTCTGCAGAACTCATATATTAGAATGATTGTAAATGCCTGCCGCTACATGAAAAATGATCGCATAAATAAAGCTCTTAAAATCGCTAGTTTTAAAGCACATATTCAAAAATTAGCTATAAATTTTTTCGATAATTTGCCAAATACTAATAATGTAAATATGTTAAATCTAAACGATTACAACTGTAACGATAATACCAAAAGGCCAAGAAGAATCCTTCTGGATTCTTACAATCCGCCTTAGCTTTTTTATCCCTGCAATAATTTAATTATTGCACCCTAGTAAATTTTTTAAAATTTTTTTATTATTCTTTCAATATTTATTTAATCTCTATACCTCACTGGACAAGTATATATTTATATCTTTTACCCCCATGGGCAGCCAGCCTGAGGCTAAATTCACTTCTACCTCCAATTTACTGAGAGAGCATTCCTAAGCTCTCAGCACCGTATAAAACTTTAACTCCAAGTAGTCATCTCTAAGCCCCTCCTCCCGGATTACATCGCCACAGCCAATCGCCGTCATGTCACTCCGCAGACTGTAAAAACCAACGAAGTCAAGTCCTGCATCAAAGACATCATGATATGGGATTGAGGACTGTCTATCAGTCCAGGTTCCCAAAAATATACTGTCATCCACTGAATCCACATTCATTTCACCATTACAAACAGTGAATGGGAACAAGGATGCTCAGTGCGCCGGATAAAGCTTTGTTGGTGAAGTTATTTTACATGAACGAGGAATCAGCGACCATTGCCTTGCGTAAATTCCGAGTTCAGAAAAATGTGAAGAGCACAAGGTCTCTTAAAGCTTGTTAAACTTTTGAGGAAACTGGAAAGTTGGAGGATCGAGCACGAGCCGGACGACCATACTTGAAAGAAGCACGTGCACCCTGCATTGCTGTCGAAATGGAAGCGATTGCGTCCGAAGCAGCTTCAGGGACCAGCAGTGCTCGTGAAGCTGCCAGACTATTGGGCTTACCACCATCATCTGTCCGCAATATTCTTCGTCGAATCCTCCAGCTGTACCCATACAAATTGCAATCGTGCCATGAACTTTTGCCAGCAGATGCCGCACAGAGGGAAGCATTTGCGAAGTGGGCCTTCTCTAAAATGGAACAGGATCCCACCTGGGGTTTTAACATCTTGTGGATAGATGAAGCTCATTTCTCGCTACATGGTGACTTTAACAACCATAACTGTCGCATTTGGGCGACCTGTAATCCACGTGAGTACACACAGAAACCATTACATTTCCCAAAAGTGACAGCATGGTGTGGTTTCACGGGTTCATTTATCATAGGACCCCCTTCTTTGAAACGCAGTGCCCAGTAAATGGATGGATAATGGAAACGGTAAATGCTCAGCGTTATCTAACGCTTCTGCGGGAGACTGTCGTGTCATGTTTAATTCAACGAGGTCAGATTTCGAATGTCGCGTTCATGCAGGATGGAGCAACCAGTCACACTGCTAACCTGGTTAAGTTATTCTTGATACAGACGTTCGGGGAAGACAGAATCGTTAGCAGGTGCTTCAGGTACCCATGGACTCCTCAGTCTCCCGATTTAACACCGGCAGACTTCTGGTTGTGGGGATATTTGAAATCTCGCGTGTATCTATCCGGTCCATCAAGTCTGTTGGAACTGAAAGATGCGATCCGCAGAGAAGTATCCTCTATACATCTGGACATGTTGAATTCTAGCGTTGCTGGATTTGTCACTCGTCTGGAATGTCTTCTCCCCTGTGGTGGTGGTCATGTGGAACATATTCTGGTGTAATAAAGTTGTGAAAGTTTTCTGTTCATTATTTATGCATTGTTTCTTTCATTTGCGTACATCAGCGCCACCTACCGGATGATTTTCAAATTATTTTACTTTTTCTAGCTTAAAAAAAATCCCGTGACATACTAATGCTGATCCTGCAAACAGTTTTTTTCGTTCATTTCTCCGGATTTTATGAATTTTAAAATTTTTACGGACTTTTTGCCCACCCTGTTTTATGAACACCTTATTTTTCAATGAACTCGTCTGTGGGAAGTCGTGTAACTATGAGAGAAAGGTATTGAACTGGAGAAGATAAGCTATCATTCTTGCGCTTATTTTTGCGAGTGAGGGGAAAGGCGGCTGGTCTAAGCGAATTTGAAAGAGGGCCAGTTTGTAATGGCCTAAAGACTCGGCATAACTGGTTGGCTGTTTTTAGTATTTATGCAAAGTTGATAAATAACGAGGAAATTAGAAATAGTCGCCAAATTGTTTGACGTTCGCGCGTCATCAAAGAAAAAGAACGCCGGCAGTTGTCCAACTTGGTAAAGTAAAATTGGCGCCAGACTGTAGCTCAGCTGGCAACCCAGTACAATGCAGGTGTATCGGAACATACAGTTCAGCGAACACTGTTGGGTATGGGATTTTGCAGCAGACGTCCCACTCGTGGACCTCTGTTGACCAAGCATCATTGCCAACTACGCCTAGAGTGGACTCAGAAACAATGTGAAGCTTGACCATAAATAAGTGGAAGACAGTTTCCTGGTTGGATGGATCACGATTTCTCATTCATCTCGTCAATAGTTGTGTCAGGGTGCACCGTCTTTCACGGTCGAACAGTTGCTCTCTCCATATACATAGACTGGTGATGGAGATATTATGCTTTGTAAAACGTTCTCAAGGGTGACTCGGAACCCTTTGATCTGGTAGAAAAGGCCGTGAAAGTTGTAGACTATTTGAGAATAATTGCAAATCATTGCGTATGTTTTCCGAAGTTGAAATGGAATCTTCCAGCACGCAGGACAGCTCCCCATGTCAAAAGGCTAGAATTGTGTTAGAAGGGTTTGACGAGTATAAAGACGAAATCCAATTAACATCCTAGCCACCTAACTCAGCGGATCTTAATCTTTAAGGGCATATTCGGGCTTTTATAGAAAGGCCGCTCAAAGATCAAGCATCTTCATGTCGGAATATCTCTACTTTACGGGACCACTGTTTAGAGAATTGGTACAACCTGTCTCCAATCATCTACCAAGAACTTGTGCTATCCGTGCCATGACGAGTTGCAGATGTTTTGCAGGAAAAATGTGGTGCAACATGTTATTGAGGTGTTCATGATATTTTGTCTCTTCAGTGTGAATGACTTTGATATATTCAAAATTAAGCGAAATTGCATATTGTGTCGAATTTAATGAAGATATTTGCATGTAATGTAAAAGCAAAGAAGCATGTCTTGTGTGTCAAATACATAAGCGTACACGTATGTGTGGTTAAAGCTTGTCGAGTATAAGCGCGCGTGCCAAAATTCGCATTTCGTGCGCCAGCACACCTGTAAGGGCGCCCCCCTTCTCCTTGATTATCAGCGTGAGCTCGAGGTGTAGGAAGAACTAGAAGCTGCCACGATCTTAATTTGACTCTATTAACGTCTTAAACTTCTAACAGATTAGATAATAATAATATATGCGAGAGAATCTACGGTGGGTAAGCACACAATATAGATAATACCGAAATAACGTAACCCGGACCACTATCTATAACTAACTCGCCTAAACTCAATTCCAATACTATCACCTATCCTAATATTAAATAGTCACTCCTACCTTAATGTCGATCGATCAATTCAATCTTACTGGAAGTTGCGGATTTACTAGAGTGCAATGGTATGAACCTTGACCCAATGGCTCTCTGTCACTTAATCTTTCCAAAAATTCTTCACGCTTGAATCACGGATTATCCTAACATTCCTCAAATTGCCACCTAGCTTACTCTAACATCTGATATTTAAAAGCTTCCTAATTTACATCTTACCTTCACGCTGCACTTCTTGGGTTTGGTTGGAAAAGAGTTGCCATTAATTCTTGCCCCAAATAACCCAAAGGACATGTTAATGAAAAGACACGTGAGCCCGTCACAATCCCCTCCAAGAAGCAAAACTTGATTTATTCGATTGTCTTAATGGTATTTAAGAAATTACATGCCTAAATTTTACTTTTTCTGAACTTCTAACTTTCCATGCTCTATTTAAATTTTAACTTCGAATAATCATTTTAACCATTAATTTCCAATATTCAACTTAAACTTTAATTTTCACTATTCGTCTTGTTTAATTTTTAATATTCCTCCTTAATTTGAACTCTCGACAGCCACAATAAATTTTACTCAAGTAACTAGACCAACATTAACAGTTATGTATTTTAATCACGGAAGATTTTCTTTTTCCAAACGAAATGGGCGTGCCCCATCCAGGCAACGTACCCAGGAAAAAAACCATATATGTCTTAGTTGGAAAAACGAGGGCCGCACACCCCTTAACTAACTTAATTCTGCTTAATGCTACTTAAAAACTATTGCAATCTTCTTTCTCTACACTTAACTTCCATCCTGTCGGATTTACACTGAAAACTTTGAGAATTGGCTTTCCATCGAGAGAATTTAGGGTTTGTCACCCTGAAATAAAAACTCTTTAAGTCACTTGGAATAACAAGTTTTCACATAATACAATTACATTTCACATTATATACCACCCTTATATTGCAACTAATTTTCATATATACACCTCATCTGGCTTTTCCAATAAACTTCCCCTCCAATCACGCAGCGCTGCTATTGTTATTGTTAGTAGACTGTCTACGCCGCGTTTCCCCCAAACCAGATGTACATTAATATAGGAAACAATATATATATATATATATATATATATATATATATATATATATATATATATATATATATATATATATATATACAAGTACAAACATTTTTCAATAAAACATTAAAACAAACAATCAAAGGAATTGTCGCATCTCAGCGAAGTCATACATAGAAGTAAACAAATGCATATTTACAATTGTTTTCTCCTTCATTTTGAAAAAAAATTTTACAAGTGAAAAGCTAATTTTTCATTTTCTAGAAAAATTGTGACGAATCTGTACGAAACCTTTCCGCTAATATTCTTAGGCATCTTTTTGGGGATTATAAATTCGCGTATATTTCCAATCAACTCCGAGAAGCGAACGGGATATGCAAGGGTATTTGAGTAGATCGTTGTAAGCTAGCTAAGAGGAAGGCTATTGAGCCAACAGCAGCAGAGACGACCTTTAGAGGATTCAATTGGATTACGATAGTGAAGAGTTACTGCTAGTATTCTATGAAGAAAGCTTAAAAGTTAATGTACCTCTGAAGATATCGGAAGTATTACCAGGTGATATACTATAGTTTATTATCACTTAAAATAAGCGTTAGTTTAATAAAATTAAGTTAATGAAAGCTAATAATTCGAGTTGCGTATATTTCTCAGACCTCTTATTTCGGTAGACCCTATTGATCTTACGCGTAGTTATTGATTAATTTCATATTTCGTAATTTAATTTAATATTAAAGGTGAATCCCTTTTGCTTGACGTAACATAGAAATTTTATGTCATTAGAGTTTCTAATATTTGAATCAAGTTAATAAATATAAGTTATTATTATACAAATGGCTCTTAGTGATTCTTCGCCTCAAATTAATCTTGGTATCCAGGGTAGAACCCAGGGGGGTTCTAACAAAAGGAACTCATTATGGTGTCAACTTTTGCTTGGCGATATAAATTTTAAATACACGACTCTGACTTGCTTCTCTGCAATAATTCTTTCAACCACTTGTTTGAAAGAATATAAAATGAAACAATACAACCTGATTTTTATGACTTGTAGTTGTCTCCTACTAGGACCTCCAGGGAGATGGATCGGTTGGTATTCGCTCCTCCTTTCCTTTCCTGGCCATTTTGTTGTTGACTACCTCTTCTTCTGGTATTCTTGCTAACTGACTTCGATGTAGGGGCTGTAAAGCTTGTCTCGGCTGTTCCTGGCTCGAACTGGTCCTCCTTGTTGTGTCTTCATCTCAATGGTTGGTCGGGACTCCACTTTTGTTCCTTTTCTTGGTCAGAGGTTGTACCCACTTGTGCTGGGCATTACTGTTTCTTCTGTTCGGCCTTTCTTTCTTAATTTTGGTAAATCATTACTATAGTTCGACGACAATGCTCTTTTAGCTACTCTATGTTCTAAACCCTTCTTAATCTTCCTCTCTGGTCCTCCAGACCCAGATTCACGCGATCGTTTATACCCTATATTCTCTTTCCTTCTCCTTTTAAGCTTTCTACTGGATTCAGACCAAGAACCAGGTGGTGATCTGATAAATGGTCCGCGCTTATCGGCCTTACCTGTGTGTCTCTCACCTTGGTCTATCTTAAAAAAACTTATCTCTTTTTCCTCTAACTCGCGCTTTACACCTGGCCCCTTCTTCGTACCATACTGCGACTCATTTGATCTCCGTTGTACACTTTCAAAACTACTTCCATTTATGGCGTGAACTATTGCTACCCGAACTACCAGTTCTTATCTCCATCTCGTCACATTTTCTATGACAATATATTCTAACTTGATCGACATTGACCGCTAACCTTTTTCCCAACCTCCATATCGCTATATTATTATTTTTTACTTCTATCACTCAAAACGGACCTTCAAATTTTGGTTTAAATTTAGCTACCACTTTCTTTATTGCTGAACTTAAAGGATGTGTTTATATCAAAACCCAGTCATTCACCTTAATTTGCACATCACGCCTTCGTCTATTATAATATTTCTCCCATTTTTCATGCTTAGTCTTTGTGTTTCATCTAGTTTCATCAAACAATCTCTCAATATCTCCTACTGCAAATTCAGTACCGTCCGATACCATCACTAATTTCTGAAATAGGGTAATCAACTTCCGACCTAAAAATAATTCTGCAGGGGTTTTTCCCGTCGTTTCATTCACTGCCGTACGAATAGCATAAGCAAACTCACATAAGAACTGTGGTCCCATGTATCAAGTTGATCATTCACATAATTTGCAATCATTTGTACAAGATCGCGATTCACGCGTTCGGCTCTATTTGCCTGCGGTCTATATACAACGGTCTGCACGTGCCTTATGCCTAATCTATCACTTAAATGTTCAAAAATATCGGATATAAATTGGGGACCATTATCACTTATTAATTTTACTGGAGCTCCAAAACGCGATATATAATTATCAAAAAAAGTATCCACTATTATTCGAGCCGAGGCCTTTTTAAGGGGTATGATTTCAGCCTACTTGCTGAAAGAATCCGTAATTACTAATACATATCTGTTACGTCTCGCTCTCAAAGCTGGGTACGGACCTAACAAATCTAAAGTAACTATCTCATTTGGATATTTTGATATAATTGGAATTAATCGACCAGCTGGTAACGCGTTTCTATAATTATTAACTTGGCACATGTGGCATGTAAAGACATATTGATCAATAAATTTTCTCATATACGGGAAATAACTTATTTTATAGTAAGTCTTAAAGCGTCCAAAATGACCTGCTAATGGCTTGTCGTGAAATTCTCTCATTATTTCATTCCTTAAAGACTTTGGAATGTATACTCGCATTTCACCTAATGACGTTGCATATTTCGCGTAAAACAACAAGCCCTCTTTTAAAAAGAAAACGCGTGACCAATGCTCACATAGTGTCGCATTAACTGAGCTATCTTCTGGGATTTCTAGATATCTATAGATATGACCTGATTCTGGGTCTTTTCTTTGCTCATCAATTAACTGTTCTCGTGACGAAAGTACCAAACCTCTGATTATTGCCCAATTAACTTTCTCTCCTATTATACTTTCAACCGGGTTCCTTGACAAAACGTCCGCCAACGCATTTTGAGTTCCAGGACGATGTTCCCATTCTATATTAAATTGTGCTAATTTTAATACCCATCTCATCATTCTACTTGACAAATTTTTACCATGTGTTACACGCGTCAATGCAGCGGGATCCGTAATCGGCAGTGAACCTAAATACGTTCTGAATTTATTCAGAGCTGCTAAACACTCCCTCTCTATTACAGTGTAATTCCTCTTCACATTACTAAGCATGCGAGAAGCAAACATTACTGGTCTCTGCTTTTGATTTAGAACCGCTCTTACACCTATTGAACTTGCACCCGTAAATAACTCTAAAGGCTTTTTGAAATCCGGCAATTTTAAAACTTGCGCTTTCGTTATGGCCACCTTGACCGCGTCGAATGCCTTCTGCGCCTCTACTGACCAACAAAATTTCTTGAGTTTTCGTTTAAGATTGTAAAGGGGCTCGCAAAGATCAGCATAATTTTTAATAAATTTCGCGTACCACTGGGACATACCTAAAAATTTGGACACCTCTTTAGAATTTCTTGAAGGTTTCATCTCAACTATAGCTCGAACTTTTGTCTCATACGTTTTAATTGCCTCCTTTCTAATAATTAAACCTAAATATTTCAATTAATCACAACCAAATGTGCATTTATCTTTGTTTAATGCTAACCCTGCATCTTGTAACAATCGAAAAACTTCCCTTAGATGTTCAATATGGTGAGTGAACGATGGAGATATGATAACGTCGTCCATATAAACATTCACAAACTTCCCTGTCACTGGTTTTAAAATTATATCTATTGCCTTCTGAAAATTGGGAGCCACCCCTGACAAGCCAAATGGCATACGCCGAATTGCGTAGGTGCCATTCTTCGTGACAATCGCGGTCTTAGCTATATCACTGAAACTACCAGTTGAAAGTACCCTGATCTGAGATCAAGAGCCGTCATATTCTTCGTATGGGGTATATTCATGAATAAATCCTCTATTAAGGATAAGGGATAACGGGGATACTTTGTATAATAGCATTAAGTTTCCGATAGTCGACAGCAAATTTATATGCTTCCGGATTATCCAGTGGTAACCCATTATTTTTTCTACATAACACAACTGGTGACGCGTACGGGGATTGAATCTGAATTATGGTTCCCTCTTTCAACATTTTCTCTACATGATAATCGAGTATCGCTTGTTTTACCCTGTCCTAACAATACAGACGAGAAACAAATGGTGGCTTATCTCCTGTGTCAACTTCATGATATAAAACATGTGCAAGACTCGCTTTATTTGAAAATATCCCTTAAAACTATTTAAGGGGTGTTGGGGAAAGCTAAAATCTTATTTTTTTGACAATTTGAGATTTTTACATTTTCAAATTGTATAGATTTTAACCTTTTAAAAAAATACCTTACTTTAACCTCTAGGGTGTTTAGAAGCCCTTAAAACGTATTTTTAAATAATCGTTGAATTTGGGCCACGCACATTTTAATGGCAAAAATTGTAAACAAATTACTTTGTTTTTGCTAAAAAGTGTAACGACCGATATAAACCAAAACATGCATCTTTTATTTTAAATTGAGCCTTTTATTTTTTTATTTCCTAGCCAATTAGAAGTCTCAATGTATATATTAAAATCAATTTATCTCAAAATGTAAATTTTAATGTGCGATGTACCTTTTCTGAGAAACTACTGTTCACAGGTATGTAAATTTTTTATGAATTATTCATAATGATGTCTAATATATACTAAAATGAGCTTTTTGTAAAAAACTCAAATTTAATTTTTACAAATTTTTTAAGTAAAGAATGGGTCAAATTTCGCAATGTTTGATAAAATATTTCATAATTTATTAAAAAATTCAAAATTAGCTAAAAGCTCATTTTAGTATAATGAGAGAGGTGTACTTTAATAGTATGAAAAATTGCAAACATGTACATAAAACAGATTTTGAGAAAAGGTACATCAAAAATAGCCAATTTAACATTGTCAGTATATATAGAGAGAGAGGTTTCCAACTCCCCTTAACAAATCCCACAACTCCTGTTCCTGTTTTTCCTCAAACCTTATCTTAGAAAGATCTATTTCTACTTTTCCTTCCTCAATCGTTTTAATCACTGTATAAATTTGCGAATCTGGAATTGCCAACGATTTCCGATCAAAGTCCAAAATAATCTTTGATCCACTTATAAAATCCACCCCGAGAATACATGGGTATTCTAAATCTGCCAACACATGAAACAACCCAGGCTTCTCAAACTCCCTTATTCGAACATTCAATTCCACAATTCCTACATTCTGACATTCAGCTAGCTCCCTGTGCCGTGATCACCCGAGGACGCGATTTTTTTATTTGCTTATAAAAAAAATATTTTCGGTATGTCTCCACCGATATAAATGACTTCTCCACGCCAGTGTCCTATAACGCTTTCGTAAAAGTATTATTTAACAAAATAGGAACATATGGGAGTTCCACTGGAGACATACATATTGCAGAAAGTTTAATCGGTACCTCATTTGCCGATTGAATCTGATCAATTTGATCATCAATGTCTTTCAAAACATTCAATCTTCCCCTTTGCCTCCTATCGCCTCGACTAAAATTTTCACTCGAACCCCTAGTTTTTTATTCAGTTTTATTAGATCGTAAACAAAATCCGTTGGTCCCTTCTCTGCTGGGACGCATAGAACTTTATTTCTAAACCTTTCTTATTGCGTATGGCAGGGAATGCTTTTGACTGCGCAAAGTCTGTGGCGGTATTCTGCACTAACGCTGACCCGAATACCAATCTTGGGCCCTCCCCAGGAGATGAAACAAGCGCGTGACAAATCACTGGGTCTCTCAAGTAATCGTATTGGATTGTCAATACCCTCCAAAAATTCCTGTACATTCTCGGACACTTCTAGCAAAACACTAAACCCGTTCGCACCCCGGGGTCATATAAATTACATTGGGCGCCCCCCTCGGGTACGCTTCTCCTTGATTATCAGCGTGAGGTGTAGGAAGAACTAGAAGCTGCCGCGATCTTAATTTGACTCTATTAACATCTTAAACTTCTAACAGATTAGATAATAATAATATATGCGAGAGAATCTCTACGGTGGTTAAACACACAATATAGATAATACCGAAATAACGTAACCCAGACCACTATCTATAACTAACTCGCCTAAACTCAATTCCAATACTATCACCTATCCTAATATTAAATAGTCACTCCTACCTTAATGTCGATCGCGATCAATTCAATCTTACTGGAAGTTGCGGATTTACTGGAGTGCAATGGTATGAACCTTGACCTAATGGCTCTCTGTCGCGAATAAATTCTGTTAGCTGTCACTTAATATTTCCAAAACCTTTTCACGCTTGAATCACGGATTATCCTAACATTCATCAAATTGCCACCTAGCTTACTCTAACTTCTGATATTTAAAAGATTCCTAATTTGCATCTTTCCTTCACGCTTCACTTCTTGGGTTTGGTTGGAAAAGAGTTGCCATTAATTCTGGCCCCAAAGGATATGTTAATGAAAAGACGCGTGAGCCCGTCACACACCTCATCGAATTTTATGGTATTTTTTCTGCAGCAATCGGTTAATTTAAAATTCACAGTAAATATGAGTAAACACCAATGTTTAAATGATTAAAGGAAAGGAGCAATTGTGGATAGGCTATATGCAGGCTAGTTCCAAATACAAATTTGTAGAGAATTCAATTTAACACCCACCATCGTGTTCAACTTATGGAAACAGATTTAGGATGCTAGATCTGTTGAAAGAAACCCTCTTCAAGGTCGTCCAAGAGCCATGATGACCTTGCGGGTGATCGTCATTTGCCTATTATAGTGAGGCATAACAGGGATACCACAACTTCTCAGCTCTCTCGAGAGTTGTATGAGGCACAGGAACCTGAGTTTCAAGGTTGGCCGTTTCCAAAAGACTTGATGAAAGAGGGCTGTGTGGCTGTACGTTTCTCTCAGTTCTGCGAACAGGAGAATCCATTTAAAATGGTGCAGAGATCCTACTGATTGGAGCGAAGATCAATGGGTAACCGTTCTCTTTTAGGAATATGTCAGAGTTCAGCCTAACCAGTGATTCTCGCCGTACTTTCAAATGGAGGGAATCCGCTACCTGCCCTCCAATGTCCGGCAGCGGAGGCTTGATGGTTTGGGCAGACATTACGTTGGACGACCACACGCTCCTCCATGTCTTTGAAAGAGGACATGTGGCTGCTATGAGTCTTGGAGCCCTATGTTCGTCTTTTCACGGGCGTAATTGGTTTATTAAACAGATGACAACTCGAGGCCATTTGGAGCTCATCTCGTCGATAAATTTCTGGAAGGTGAGAATATTCGCTGGATGGATAGGCCTGTCAGATCTCCTGACCTCATCCCTATAGAGCATGCCTGGAAAGCTCTGGGGAGGGCAATTGTAAATCGCACCCCTGCTCCCTCCAAGGCATGCAAACAGAGTTGCTGAACCAATGGGATTAGCAAACAGGAACGCATAGATTCCTTTTTTTTCCTGTATAAATTCACGGTGTAAGGTTTGTATATGCTTTTGCTCTATTCTGAAGCTGCTGTTTCAGGTATTCAGATTCCAATGAGTGTTACGCGCGATCTTGAGTGTGGATTTTAACTGCTGAATGGTTATTTTTTGCATTACATCAACTATACGTCCATAATGAATTTTATTAAACTTTGTTCAGTACCTCTAGAAATCGAGCAAATCTGAAAATTCTCTTAATTTTGTGAATACCAGATTCACAAGAAAAGATATTAAATCTGTGATGTAGTAATTTTTTATTTTGATGTTGCATTACTCGTGCAAAAGACATCCTTTACTTTTATACGAAGAACATCTCCAATGAGTTTCTTGGGTTAATTCAAATGATTTCAAGACGAATGCACAGAATCAGTTCGTTAAGTCTCTATTGGCTCATGAATGAAAAATCTGAAACACCTCCTCAAAGCAACAAGGCACACATTGATTTTTTTTATTTCTTTGAATTTTTGGTTTTGGAGTGAGGGCTTGGCTTTCTAGTACCTCGGGGCAACCAATCAAATTTCACTGCTCGAGAACTGCTTATCTTTCTAAAGTGCTCTCGAATCACTTTAGCGTTGAATTTATAACCTTAAAGCCTCATCTTGTAGTACATATTTATTCAAAAATTGTTTGGATGAAATATCAAATAGTGGTTAAAGAAATTAACATTAACACATATTTTTATGAAATTCATGAAAAAAAAACTTTATACGGTATAAATGCATAGTCTAAAAAATAATCTTTGAATTTTAAATTAATGTTTTTTTGAAGGTTGACAGTAAATTAGGTATCTTTTCAATAAATACAAATTCGAAATATACTTTAAATATGCAAAACTGATGTATCTTAAACTGGTGCTGCGTACGCTTCTTTACTTGGCAATGCTCTAGTAATTGCCGAACAACCAGTCCAGTTAGACCCTTCCCATTGTTTTTATTTTTCGTAACTGTTGAAGGGTCATGGTCGTATACTTGTGATCAGCGTCGTTGAGTCGAGGTCTCAGGTACCGTCCTCGTCACTTAACCATGGTTCGAAATGATGAGGTCCTTCTCCAATAGCCCTTGTGAAACTTTACAGTGAGACGTTTATATTCACTCAGCAATTATTATTATTATTATTTTCATTGACTTCGGCTGCGACATACGATTGCTGTAAAATAGAACTCAAATACAGTTCGGGAAAATTCTGGGGGAAAAATGGGAGATGAATTGTCTACGAATCCCATGGAGTATCAGTTGCACAGCAGCCAGTGGCGTAAGCAAAGGTGGGATTTGGAGGCTCACCCCCCCCTATACACCAGACTACCTTTTAAAATTTTTAATGCGAATATTACTCTTTGACACTTTCGTCTTCATGTTTTTATATAAAACGTACCCTTCTTCCTCCTATAAAAATAGTCTGCGCACGCCACTGACCACAGCTGATGTAAATGTTACATTTTAATAAAAAAAGGGCAGCCCATATAACCAAAAAGATTGAGTTCTATAATATTTATAGCGTACTGTGTAAAAGATTTCCATAGATCAGAAACAAAGCTTCATGCGCTTATAGGTCGTTCTTTCTCTTAACTGTAAAAAGAAACTCAGCCATTTTTGTAATAAGAGCGTGTTTTTATGGGGCATTCTATTTCTGAAAAGAATCCCCCTCTCCTGTTCCTTGCAAAGAGGGGTATTGATCTCGTCTTTCCCGATTTAAAAGAGCTGTTTCAGATCTTTTCTTTTTAAAAAAGAAAATAGCGGCTTTTTACGCGGCTGTCCTATGGGAGGCCCGTTAATGGGATGATTAGAGCCTCTTTTGTTTTCCTCGCTAAAAATGTGGCTTCTGGAACCATTCGAGAGAAGAGAGGATTTGCGATCAGAATGCTGTTAAGGTACTTGAAATGTTCCCTTTGTTTTCGATACGGTAAGCTTTTTGTATAAAAATTCTATCGGGTTGTTTCCTATACTTTTGCGCAAAGGTTGACTCGCTGTTAAACGAAGCACGCTCTACTGATCGGAAGAGGCAAGTATCATCCATTCGTGAAGTATTATCAAAATCATCCATTATTTTATGAGAAAATTGAGCGGCTAGCCTCGTGTAATGAGACATTAACGAGCAACCGATTCTATTGTATGCGATATCCCGGAGATCCGATGAGTCTTGGATGCAATGGACGCATGGGGAGCGTTGATTCTGTTCTGAGTGAGAGAATATGAACGTCACACTGTTCAGCTACACGAGGGCTTTTGGCGACGGACCTCGTCATTTTAAATCATAGTCAAGTGACAAGGACGACACCTGAGCTGGCACCCCCTCTCCTAACTACCACATCAACGGGAGGACGTTTGAGCTCTCGACAGATTTAACGTGCATCGCTCGCCTACATGGCGGGTCTTTAGTGGTACTGGGCTCGAATTCAGCCTCGATCGGATACCTTGACCTCTAGGCTACCACGGCCACTTATTCTGTTCTGAAGTCGTTGGTTTTTATACACCTAGAATTGGAAATTAGATAAACGTTGAAATAATAAATACTCGTATGTGTAGCTATAAAACATTTTCAATCTCATGTTTTTTCTTTGAAAATTTATTATTTTAAGTACCGTAAAATCCGATGCTCACTTTGAACACAAAAAATAAGATCCAAATCTACGGGTGCGTGTTATACTCCGGGTATAAAAATGAGAGCTTCAAAAATAAAGAAAAGATGAGCATAGAGAAAAAAAATTATACTTCTACATCGATCGAAATACTATTATTTTAAAAGAGAGGACGTTCCTCATGAGGAGATTGTAGTTCTAGAACTGTACTCTTTTTTTTTAAAAGCGTGAAAAGTAACACTTGGAACAAACGACCCAAACGTGTTGAGGTGAGGTTTTTTCGTAAAATGCGGATGCGCGTCTGTACGCAGAGTTGGAGTAAAAAATTATTCATTTTTCGAATCTGTTATATATATAATACAAAATGTAATATATAAATCGATTTTTTGTCACAATAAAGTCCTTTCTAAAAATTGTTAAAAGTTTAACTGCTTTGAATATTTTTTTTTCATCAGGTCAATTAAAAATGTACTAATTTTTCGTACTCGTTCACTGTCGTTTCTCTCGCTATTCGTATGGCCGCGGTAGACGAGTGATCGTGGCTTGCCTTGTCACGAGTTCGAGCCCAGTACCACTAAAGACCCGCCGTGTAGGGCAGTGATGCACCTTAAATCTGTCGAGAGCTGAAACGTCCTCCCGTTGGTGTGGTGTGGAGAGGGGGTGCCAGCTCAGGTGTCGTCCACGTCACTTGACCATGGTTCGAAATGACGTGGTCCGTCGCCAAAAGCCCTCGTGTAGCTGAACAGTGCCACGTTAATCTTCAATCAATCAATCAATCACTCGCTATTCGTTTTTGAAAACACACCCAACTTTTCTTTTTTTTTTTTTTACACGGTAGATACGTTTCTTAGAAAACCGTGCAAAAAAGTAGTAATAAAATTCATTTTACGCATTTATAAAACAAAAATAATTTTTATTACAATTTTTTTTAATTAATGTGCAGTAAAAATTCAGTCTATAAGTACATACAGCATACAAAAATTAAAACTGAAATTAGAAATAGAACTCTCTCTCTCTCTACTAACAACTTCTTATCGCTACTTGATATCTAACGTGCGACCAACTGGATTAAAAATGCTGTCATCCGTCGATGTGTCGAGCACAACTGTCGGCTGTTGATTCAAATGAAGAATTTCCTTCCTTATGAAGGGCCTCAATTTTTTGTTGTTGTTGTTACAAAATCTGTTAGGAGCGGCTGTTTTTATGGTTTTTCCAAGTGCTTCTATAGTTCGTGATATCTTGCTACACAAAACTTATGATAGCGTAAAAATTTGAATGCACGCTCTATGGTAGGATCACGAGTAAGAAAATGTTTTATACTTGTAGCCATTTTTTCCTCGTTGATTAAATCGGCTGTTAACAGATGGACTTCGCCTTCGTCGTTATCGACATCTTTATTATCATAATCTTTCATCAATTCGATCCAATCGTCCTCAATCAATGGGAAAATTGTTTCGATATTCGTGCTGAAACAAAAAAATCGTGCAAAGAAAAGTTAATTAAATTCGTGTACCGTGTTTTTTCAAAATAATGTTAAGAGAGAGTTGGGTGCACTTAAATTGTATTCTCACATCAAAAGGAGGTACAAACAAAGGAAAAATATATAAAACTAGGCGAAGTCGACTTTTGGGACTTCTTCAGCTTGAGTTGAAATATTCATTTCACTGTTTCATTCCTTGTGTCACTGTTTGTTTTATTAATTATACTTGATAAGATGAAATTTATGTTTAAAGAATCCACCTGAGGAGACTTGGTCAGAATGATCCGTAAAATTGAGTTGTTTTATTCGCTAAGAATGCAAATGGTTTGTGTAAGGATAAACATACACAACTTCCGTAATATGCTTTTCCTTTCTGCTCGGTTTATTTCGAATGTTATAAGGTTTACCAACTGTGTTAAATGAATCGTGAGTAGAAGCGTAACAAAACAATGCCGTACATAAGAACAAAATGGAATACTGCTACAAATTTAATTTCGAGGTGCCTTGATGAGGTAATTCATAAAGCTAAAAAGTATTGAGGTTTTTTTTCTTTTAGAATTCATTGCGGGTTCCCACTTCATGTGAAAGCAAAAATGATGGGGACTGTTTTTTCTATTGTGGCGGTGCAACAAAGGGAGCGGTCGCGGCCACGTGCTTTCTGTCGACCTGTTGGCGGTCACGGAGGACGGTTCCCATGGCAACGCGCCCACCCGCGAACACTCCTCGCAGCAGCGCCTCATTCGAGAGGAATGAACAATGGAGAGAGGTTGTGTGGCGACCGTTGGGGCGCTCGGTTTCCGTTGACATCTGGATTATTCCTCTGTTTCGTTGGATTACGACGCGATGCCAGCTTCCGTCTCGTATGAGACTCGGTTTCTTCAAACGTTGCTTCATTTTTTTTTTCTGTTCAAGTTGTGGTGTCACACGTAACATGACTTCATAGCGTGTTATTTAAAAAAGAAAACTCGCATCTCAAAAGTGGCTCACAGATGCTTCTATCGTGCATTCTGCGATTATCGGGAAAATAATGTTCCTGTTTTCCCTCTGTTGTCACTCCTTGCCAATGGGAGGCAATCTTTCAGCCGATTAAATGCCACGATATAAGAGAAGGAAAAGAAAGTTCGTTAATTATCGGTCTTGGACAAGATCTTTAACTTATGCTTGTCTGTGTAAAAATAGATTTGTGGCCTGTCATTGAATACCCCGCATGTCTCATCTCGTCGAATGGACTGCACTTCGTTGGATGCCGCTTTTGCTATGAGCTGAACTTTTTTCTTATCCTTTGCGGTTTGTTTCTGGGTGTGTTCTACAAACGATGATGTGTTTCTACTCGAGTGTCCGGATTTTTCACGTTCCCATGGATGGGACAGGAGCTTCGCTCAGACTGAAGAAGTAGTTTGGTTTTTGTATTATTCTCAAATTGTGTTTTCTAAGCGCATGCTTTAGATTTTATTTTTTCCTTTTTGCGATTCACTTTTACCGAATTTTAAGCAATTTAATGTGTTAGTGAACATATCTCGCTTTATCTCACGTTTCAAGATAAAATAAAAACTATCCAAGAAACTGTGAGCGGATGCGTATTTGGAAACTTTCTGCATGTAGGCGAACGATAATGTTGAGTGCGGGGAAAAAAATTAAATTGAATATTTCTATCGTTCTTTAATTTAAAATATTCCACTAATATTGAAGGAAAAGAAACTACAATTGGTTTTCTTCGAAACCAAAACTCGTTCATTGAGGCATTTTTAGTTTTCGAAAATCGAACGCGTCATTAGACTGTGTGATCGCATCCCACGAGAAAGGAATCTTTTCCAAAACCTAAGACGCATTTTTTAAGCGAAGTGGGAATTGTGTTCAGGCGGAAGAGATAAATAAAAAAAAAGTCATTCAAGTGTAGAGCGGAATGCTCTCCTTGGGGGTAATCTGTCACTCCAGCGAGTTGGCAACAAACAAAACCTTTCCTCGGAACAGTGTCTGAGCGCGTTCTGTGTAAACAAACCCTCGAAGGACTCTGAACCGACCGCATCTCAGCTGACGTCTTCTTGCTTTAGTGTATTCTGGCATTTTCAGCCGAGATAACGATTCGAAGCACTCACGCGTTGGAACAATTCTCACTCTCGTGCGGCACCCGAGTCGATCCCTAAAAGGTCTGGATTTTAATGTGAAACATCCCAAAAGACAATGCTAGTTTGATTGGAAACTGTGATTCATTGCTCCCGGACTGCGCGAGAATTTCACACTTTGGAAATATTTTAGAAGAATTTGTGACAGGGAAGAAAGAAATGCTACGCAAATTGTATCGTGGAGGATTATTTTCCCTTCGCAACTCATGAAAATTATTTCGAGATATTTGGAATTTCTACTTTTTCACGGGACCGTAAACAGCGCTAAGTGAATATTATTTCCCCGCGTTTTTATATCGGGAGGCTTGAACTATTTGGCATTGAAAAAAACAATGTTCTTTCGAGAGGAGTGTTGAGTTGACTTCCGCGAGTGGACCCCAGTAACCCATGTCCACGGGGCTGAGGTCATGGGGTCGGACAGACTGTACAGGGAAGTCATCTGCAGGCTCAAGGTAAGTACTCTCTCCCTTCACCTTATTTGTTTGCGCGTTCGAGGAAGGTTTTTTCTCTTCACTTGGGAACTGAATTCAGAACGTCGAGAAAGATTTTTCACTTAAATAGCGGTGTTCAGTTTGACATTAAAATGTTTGTAGCTGCGTGAGATACTTTTGTATAAATTTATAAAAAAATTAGGAGTTTTTGCTTGAATTCAGATTTTAATTTCAAATGTTGTGTTCTCTCTCCTTCACTGTCGACTTTTCTCATTTATCGCAGTACTCGGAACTAATTTTTTTTAGCCATTCATGCGGAGGTCTCTCCTATGGGAAGTATTCAATCGTAGTTTTTTCTAATTGAAGAAAGATGATCTGTTATCAGTGGCGCACACAAGGGAGGGGTCCGGACACCCCCCCCCCATAGCTCTTGATTTTTTTTTCGATTGGTTATAATCCTATGTATATTTTAAGTAAAATTTAATTATGTATTTGTTATTATAATAATTTTATTCATTAATGCTAATTATTTGTTCAATAGTTTTGTATTGTTTTTCCCCGAAAATCGACAAAATCAAAGGAATGTTAGGCGGCGTATTGGAACATGATGATGAACTTTCGACCCTGGACACTCCCGTTGAAAGATTTTTGTGTGCGCTACTATCTGTTACTTCAACTCTGTTCTTTCAATTTATTTTCATTTAAATTTACTCATTATCAAACTGTTTAGTTTTACAAAACATTGCACGTTGTTCTGTTTGAGATATGAAGTTATATATATACATATATGTGAAGGCGGGGAGGGATATATTTATTTCATATTTAGAATGGCAAACGTTTCTTTTAAGTAGGGTAAATATTGCAACCATATTTTATCATATAATTATGGAGCATAGTCAAGACTTGTTTCAAATAACCTGACCTTCGAATGTAAAAAGGGCATTTTTTAATTCATTAGAATTTGTGCTATTCTTCATAATAGCACAATACATACGCGATGATATAATGATTGCTTCGTACTTAATGCACAATCCTCTGGATTCATCTTCGTTTCATGTTCAAGGGAATTGTTGTTATACTTTAACTTTTTTTTTATTGGCTGATAAATAATCGGCTAAAGAAAATACAATATACTAGCCGATCATTTAATGTTGATGATTACGGTTCAGTATCAATAGTTTACTTTATCATCGTTGACTTCTGTTGACGTCTTTTCAATTTACTGGTTCTTTAACTCTCGACCGTTCTAAAAATTTTATCAATGGAATTAAAAGCATTTATAAAAAGCATCAAACAAATGGCTTTGAGCGCATACAAATTTTAGGCAGTGAGTGCTTATTAACGCCGCCATTTGAAGCTATAAGGGGCGGACCTCGTAGTTTTAAACCGAAGGCAAGGTACTGGTATCCTTGTGGGATTTAACGTGCCTCAGCCCCTCTACACGACGGGCCCTCTGTAGCACCAGGACTCGAGCACGCGATTCGACAGCCACGAGTTCGTTATTATGACGATTCGTTCCCATAAGGACTCGATATGGTAACAAAGAATCCGACTTAACTCTTATTTAACAGAAATATTTAAAAACTCATTTACTTGTAATAAAAAAATATTACGAAGTAATAGCAAAAACATCACATAAAAAAAATATTTAAGCTTCTAGAATAATTTCCAAAAATGAAAGCATATGAAATCTCTACTGCAGAAGAAATTTTTAGCGCGGACGAAGAAGCCTACACAAATTGAGACAGTTTCGAAAAAATTCTGTTCCGAGCAATATAAATTAAATATTTAACAGAGTCGTTAATTTATTACTAAACAGAAAACAAAGTTATATGATAACTACGTTTTATTTAAATTCCCCGCTTAACTACTGTTATTAAGAGTCATTTTATATGTAATAAATAATCATTGAAAATGTCCTCTAAATATCGTTAATATACCTTATTTAAGATAGACTGCAATTGATATTTATAAGCAAGAATTTTTTGAAGTTAACTTCTTATGGCACGGTAGGGAGAAATTTCCGTTACGCGTTACCAGTTACGGTTAGCGATAAACGTAAGGTAGAACCGAATGAAGTTCCGAATTTTCCCCCCGTTTTAAAAAACGCTATCTAACTCATACTATCTACCTCAGACAAAAAATAATTACAGAATCGGAAAGATAATTTTTTTCGCCACGATATGGTATTTTTTTTAAAACAAAATAATGATATTTTCGATTTTTTTTTAAATGAGTCAAAATTGATACGCTTTTATAAAAATGGTTTCTAAATCATTCCCTTTAAGTTTCCTTTTGAGTTAATGAATTGATATTTTATTCTGAACAAGTTCATGCTTTTCTCTTTTAGAATCAGTCAAAAAAAAAAATGACTGAATCTTTTTTTTTTTTTTGCGATTTTTCAAAAAATACTCAAAATTTTAATTAAATATTTAATAACTTCATTATTTATAAAAATAATCCAACGAAACTTTTTCTCCATATGTAGAATAGTATTATCCGTAATCTGTTCAAAGATTGAAAAAATAGATTAAAAATTATGGCTTTTAAAATTTTTTTTGTGTTTTTCGTCTATTAGCCCTGAGCTAGCCCCCTCTCCTCTTTCAACAGCAGCTTTAACAAGCCTTTCCTCTTTTAGCTTTGCGATACATACTTTGTTTTGTTTTTACGTTACCTAGAAGTCAAATTATAATCAATTTTATGAATTAAAAAAAAATCGGAAAAGTGAGTCATTAATCTACCCGAAGTAGGCATTTAAATGATTCAAAATCTGTCAAAAATTAGTTTAAGGAGAGTTCGTTGGATATACAGTTTTAAAATTCTTTCAAGGAAATAATACAAACAATCTATTGATTTAAAATTTAGTGGCAACACAACATTTCTTCCAATAGTTTGGCAATAAAAGATAGTGTTTACTAAATTTTCAATCGAATGGAATTTCTAAATCCAGTTTAAGAAGTGAGTTTTTAAATCATATATATGCTTTGGTGTAATTAATTTGATTGTTGTGAAAGTGTTATATAGTGCTTCATTAATTTGTATTTTAAGACTACAGTGGGCAGTAAAATTTTTTACAAACATGTCCCAAATTTTTACTGACTCTAAGTAACTTAGAACTAAAATCATATGAAAAAGAGTATAGTTTTTATAAAAATTTTAAAACTTTCCATGCGTTTTGATTTTTTTTTAAATTTCATATTTTCACCTGATTTAACTTCTTTAAGCAATTCTTTACAAATGTATGCATGCAATGTAATGTTTTATAGGATGATTTACAAAATATGGGTAAACGCAAATTTTTATATAAAAATTTCAAGAATTTTAATGATTTCCTATACATAAAAAAACTTTAATTTCTTCTTTCACCCTATCACTATTATTACAATGCATCCAAGAATTTATAACTATACATTAGATGAATACTTCTGGAAAGTTTGTTTTGTTATAATTCGACAAAAATTGCAACGCATGGAACATTTTGTATTTTTGTTTCGAGGCAAATTTTTGATTTAGACTAATAATGATGATACTTTTCTCAGAATACATACAATAAAATTTTTTTTAGTATTATGTATTGAAAATGAAAATTTTGTCTATACTTATACCTTTTCCATCCTAATTATTTTTTTAAATACAGTTTGAAGTAATAATGATAATAATAAATTTGTTAATTATATATAAGATTACTTTAAAATAAAACTTTATTATGCAATTCAATACATGTAAGCCAAAGAAGTTACCTTCTAACGTGTGTTCACACTGATACACGCTTTCTTTTTTTTTCAATAGGATAGGCAAATAAATTTCTTTCTTTGAAAAACAATGCTTGTCGAAAATGCTTTTAGATGTTGGTGCATTCAAATTAATAAAGCACGCACTTCATCACGTTGTACAACATGACAATATTCTTAAAAACTGGTGATAGTAATAAATATTTATGTTTATAAAACAAAAATAAATAAATATCAATAATAATAAATAATGATTGCATAAAATCACAATCAATTGTTCATAAAATCATAAACAACTACAAAAGAACTTGAAAATGATAATATAATTTTACCCTTTGTTGCTCAAAAACAGAATGAATATTCTCAAATTTTGTCAAAGTTGTATAACTAACTAAAGAAACTAAATAAATAGTTCCGAAGTCAAATTGCCACAAGTTTCCCACTATTTATTTTAAAAACCGGTTTTTTGGTGTGTGGGGGGAGAGTTATTCTACCCTACTCTCCCAAAACATGCCATAAAATACGAATGTACTTTTTATCACTTTTGTTGAGTCCATGTGGTATCTTGCAATGGCTGTTGAGCTCATGTATGCAAAAAAATAAAATCTGCAGGAAATTTCTTAAAAGTTACAGGCTATTCGGTTCCCTTTCCCACCGATGGACGTGTTTAGAAATTTCGGCTTTAAATACTCGTGGTCTCCCTAGCAAACATTAATCTATTTCGCCTGCACTTTGATAATTTTCTTGCAGAGTTTTTATACGTGGAACCCCTGGGTTTGATTTAAGGAACACCAGGGTACCGCGGTACGCAGTTTGAAGACCACTGGAGAATTTAGATTAAAACTACCCTATTCATTGGAAGACATTATTTCGGATACATTAAGGTTCAAATCTGTTGAAATGTTTTAAAAGGACGTAATTTTTTCCCATTGAAGTAAAATACCATAACAAAGTATATCTTGTGTCGATTGTTATTTATAAAATAATTGAGTTTTTTGTAGATTTACTTTTCGTCAAGTTAGAAACGTTCTTCCGAAAAAATCTTCAGTGACTAAAAATGTTATTTATGCACAGAGAAGGATGTTATTTCGCCATTTTTTTCCTGTTTCTCGAAGATTGTGTGTGTGTGTATGTGCAGTGGCGCACACAAGGGGGAGGGGTCCTGAGGGTCCGGAACCCCCCAAAGCCCTGGATTTTTTTCCAATTGTTTATAATTCTAAGTATATAGTACGTAAAATTTAATAAATTACTTGTTATTAATGATTAATTTTATTAATTAATGCTAATTATTTATTCAAAAATTAGTTTTTTACTGTGTTTTGTTCCCGAAAATCGACAAAACCAAAATGAGTATAATACAAGAATGGTGAACTTTCGACCCCAGACCCCCCTTGAAAAATTCTTGTGTGCGCCACTGTGTGTGTGTATATATACATACACACAATCTTTAATAATATACATAAATTGTACATATACATTTAATAGAATTGTCAAAAACTATTCACTTTTAAATGTAGGGAAATATTTATACATTGATAACAAATAACCGCTTTTGAATCATGCATGCGTGGAATTTTTTTTTCTTGCAATATCTTTCGACCTTTTTAAGTCTTGATCTGTAGTTTTCTATAAGTAACAAGTTGGATTATTGGTAAAAATCGTGGATTCGTTTCTAGATATAAAGAGTGTTTCATAAAATTCGTGCTTTTTTTAAAAAAATTAAGTTAACCCCCCGCTACACAAAATGGCGTTGAGAGGGTAGATTTCTGAATTGCGTTCAACGGCATCTAATATTCAAGAGGCTGAGGTAAGCCAACGGCTAGAAGAGAGAATAGGCAAACTTTTTACAGGGAAAAAGTTGTCAAAATATTTATAAGGCACAATTAAGAGTAAAAATTTATATTTTTGAAAACTCTTTTGCATATTAATCCGGTGAATAAAGTCTTTTGTATTTATTTTTTCCATTCCCTTTAAGCTCAATATAAAAATACTAATCATGTTTTAGTTATTTTAGGTATAATTTAATTTAGGTCGGGTACCATTTTTTTACCGAATTCTGTATATAAACTCCTGCTGCTGTATTTTGTATATACAAAAGATATTCACATTTCTATAGACATTTTCGCATATCCAAAAAATAAAATTCTTGTTTTCAATTAATTTTTTTTAAAAAAAAAAAATATGGAAATTTATGTATTGTATCAGAACCTCCTTTGCTCGACAGCGGGTTGGGGCAGCGACTCCAATTTTTTTTATTCGTGAACTTAAAAAATTTTAAAAAATGTATTTTGTCACAAACACAGAATCAAATTGCCTGTTAGTTATTTTAGACCAGGGATGTCCAACCCGCGGCCCGCCTTGAATAATTTTGCGGCCCTCGAGATTCTTTACAACTTAACTTATTTTGTACAGTATTTTTGTTTAAACTTTTTTTTTTCTTTTGTAAAAAATAAAACCCATATAACTGTTACATTATTTTATCACGTTGCTTCTGTTACTGCGAATCTCTTTTTTTTCTCAATTGAAATTTATCAAACATAAATCGTGCTCAAACTTAACGCACGAAAATCTGCAACATTAATTACGATACGCAAATACACATACATTGAGATCGACTTGCAAAAACTAAGTGAAAGAGTTGAGAAACAGATATCTCACTAATTAAATAAATTAAACATTTGATCATTGCATTATTATTATATTATCTACTTTTGTATACATGGAAAACAATATATCAGTCTGTTTTAAATTTTCACTCCAACAAATGTTTGGTGGCCGCGGTAGCCGAGTGGTATAGGTATCGGACCGTGGCTTGCTTTGTCACGAGTTCGAGCCCAGTACCACTAAAGACCCGCCGTGTAGGGCAGCGATGCACGTTAAATCTATCGAGAGCTCAAACGTCCTCCCGTTGGTGTGGTGTGGTAGTTAGGAGAGGGGGGTGCCAGCTCAGGTGTCGTCCACGTCACTTGACCATGGTTCAAAATTACGTGGTCCGTCGCCAAAAGCCCTCGTGTAGCTGAACAGTGTGACGTTAATATTCAATCAATCAACCAACAAATGTTTGTAATGGATCCAAATCTAATATAAAAATGTTATGCGGCCCGCGGGGTCGTTTAGTTCTGAAGTGGTCTGCGAGGTTATTTGGGTTGGCCACCTCTGTTTTAGACATTATACATGTATCAGAATTAATGTGAGTGATGTGCGATAGCTTTTGAAACGTGTTCCGAGGGCCTTTCCCAAAGACTCGTCTTCCTACGGCTTTGCGTGGCCGTGTTAGCCTAACCTAGCATTCAAAGTAACAGACTCGTGGCCTACGTGTCATGAATTCGAGCCTAGTACCGCTGAAGACCCGCCGTGTATGGGAGCGGTGTACATTAAATCTGTCTAGAGCTCGAACGTCCTCTCGTTGGTGTGGTGTGGTAGTTAGTCAGGTGTCGTCCTTATCACTTGACCATGGTTCAAAATTTCGAGGTCCGTCGCCAAAAGCCCTCGGATAACTGAACAGTGCGACGTAAATATTCACTCCCACCCACGGTTTAGCGCGCATGCCCTTTAATGCCGGTGCATTTACGCTGTTGAATTTCCCAAATAGCGACATGAAAAAAACAGAATCATACACTCGTGCGATATTCGATTAAAAACTCGCACGTAATAGCGAGAAGACTTCTTTAATGTACCCCAAGGGTTACTTCTTGTCGCCAACTACTGGGTTGGAGCATTTTTTTTCCATGTCGTGCTAAAGGGGGGTTTTTTGCTTTCTTCACTCATTCAAATGCGCGTATGGTGCATCATCTAAAAAGAATGAGGATAAAAAAAAAATGTCGCGATTGTGTGTGGGCTCTGAAGTGAATCGAGGATCGAAAAGTTTTCAATAAAGAGAACCGTACTTCGAGTGCGCAGAAACGTGCCGGGGAATAAATAGTCGGATAACATAAATAATTGAACAGTAAACAATGTTGCGAAGGACTTCAGATTATCTTATTCAGCCATCTATTGACTAGTTCGCAAAAATGGTTCAATTCCCCTGCGAGAGACCTGGAAAGAGAGAGCTACCCTCATTGTTCTGGAGTCGGGAGCGATGCCAGAAGTTCTTGTCTTGGTCGTTTACCCTCCCCCCATTGCCCCTCCCCTTTTTTTTTCTTTCAAAAACGTGACTTGATCATTCTAGAAGTTGCAACATTTTCCTGCCGCCGTTTGTTTGAAGATGTTTTCTATATATGACGGGAGAGGGGAAAAAAACTTGGATTTCGGGTGGAAAGGTTCGTAAGGGATTTGCTTTCGGTATCTGAAGATTCTGAGAAAGACGCTGATATATAAAAAAAATCCCTTTCTCATAAAATAAAGCGACGAAAGGGATTCTGATATAATTTTTTAATCTGAACATACAGTCAATCAAAAAAGTATTGGGACACTTGACGTGCATAACTGTAAAGCCATTTATAAAAATATTTATCACATTAAAACAAAAACAAAATGAATTAAGTAATATTTTAACAATTGGTTTACAGTATATATAAGAAAAATTTTATTAGTATTATAGAATTATAATTTGATCTAGCTTTTCAAAAATAATTCAAAGGCACACTGGAGTCAAAACAGTATTGGGACACTTTTGAAATGAGAAATTTAACAAATATACAGCGCATCAATAGAATTTAATTTCACACTACTTTTTTAGACTACAAGTTTAAAGACAAATGTTTCAACAGATAAGATTATTTATAGAAAAAATGCAAGAAACAAAGATATATTGGTTGATGTGCGAAATCTCGTAAAAAGTCATTGGAAAGAGGGGAAATAAATTCGCTGCATAGGAAAAATATTGAAATTGAGTAAGTCTACTGTTTTTAACATCATTAACAGGTTCAAAAAAACAGTGTTGAAAACAAGCAAAGATCAGGGCATTCAAGGATATTTAATGAACGTGAAGGAGAGGTGGGTTGTGAGACAAGTACACATTAATCCAAGAACTAGTGCATTAAAAATGACTTCGCAATGTAAGTTCAGGAAATCAGTAAATCCTGAAACTGTCAGAAATGTTTTAAGAAAACATAAACATCATAGAAGAGTACCTCAAAGAAAGCCCTACATCAGCAAAGCAAATAGACAAGCTAGGTTGGCATTTGCTAAAATGTAACAGCCAACAGAATATTGGGGAAATGTAACTTTTGTTGATGAAAGCAAGTATAACATTTTCGGATCGGGTGGCAAGCAAAGAGTTTATCGGAAATCAAATAGAGCAATGCATGTCAAAAATTTATGACCTAATACCAAATATGGAGGGTGTCACCAAATTGTCTGGGGCTGCATGACAAACTCTGGTGTCAGGAACTTGCATTTTACTGATGGTAGAATGAATCAATATGTCTATCTTGACATTCTCAAGCGAAATTTTTAAGGCAAAGTGCGAGCAAGCTGGGAATCTCAGGATATTTTAAATTGTACCAAGGTAATGACCCGTGACATACAGTGGGCCACAAAAGTGTTCGTACACCTGCAATTTCTTATACATTTTAATGTTTTTGACTAATAAAAATTAATATATTGTAGTTGTAATTTTTTTTATGATATCTGCAACTTATTATTAATGGAATGACATAATTATTTTTTTAAAAATATTATAACTATTTTTTTAAAAAAATTAATCAAAAAGCTACTAAAAAACTAGGCCACAAAAGTCTTCGTACGCTTAACAAAAATCTCAACTTAGGTTTAAATATTGTATTTCTTGCTTAACTTAGTATTTAGTAGGATATCTTTTAGTGTCCACAACTTTTAAGTCTTGGTATAGATTTTATCAGTTTTTTGTAATTTCTGCATAGATTTTCGACCATACTTCTATGATTATTGTTTTTACTTCACATTATGTGTTTATATGTAATATTTTCTTTTTTTTAAAATCAAAATCTCACCAAATAGGCTCTACTGGGCTAAATAAAGTGATTGAGGAGGTGTTTTCATAATTTGGGAACAGTTATACAGATACCAGTGGTGTACATTGAGAGTAGTGAGCTTGGCGTTATTACCTTGTTAAAAAATTAAGTCGTCTTCAATATCCAAATTTTAGGCAGATAATTTATAATTTCTCTATGAAATATTTAAATAGAGCTCATGATTCACAATACCATCAAAAAATACCAAATTACATCATTCTAAGGTCAATTTACACCACCACGCCAGAACACCTTCACTTCAATGCAGAAGCATGGATGTGGAGGAGTTGTTGTTCCAGATAAATTCATGGGATTATAAACTCCTTATTTTTTCATTTACAAGCTATTATAGGCCCATCAGAGCCAAAAATGTTAAATTATCTGCCATCCCAATCAATTCGCTGTCAATTTTGAATTTTCTGAAACTTAATCCCAAGCATCTAGTTGGATTAATGAACCTTGGAGGTGGAAGTGTTCTTGCGTGGGGATGTAAATCGGCCTCAGAATTAGATAATTTTGTACTTTTTGATAGTATTGTGAATCATGAGCTCTATTTAAATATTTTAAAGATAAATTTTAAATTGTTCGCCCAAAATTTGGATGTAGGAGATCACTTCATTTTTTAACAGGATAATGACGCCAAGCGCACTGCTCTTCATGTACGCCGCTGGTGCCTCTATAACTGTCCCCAAATTGTGAAATACCTCTTCAATCACTTTATTTAGCCCAGTAGAACATATTTGGTGAGATTTTGATTTTAAAAAAAAAGAAAACATTACATATAAACACATAATGTGAAGTAAATACAATAATCATAGAAGTATGTTCGAAAATCGATGCAGAAATTACCAAAAGTGTTAAAATCTATACCTACACTCTTAAAAGTTGTGGACACTAAAAGATATCCTACTAAGTACTAAATTAAGCAAGAAATACAATATTTAAAGCTAAGTTGAGATTTTTGTTAAGTGTACGAAGACTTTTGAGGTGTAATTTTTTATTAGCTTTTTGATTAATTTTTTTAAAAAAAAATAGTTATATATATATATACTATTTTTAAAAGAATTATGTCATTCCATTAAGAACAAGTTGCAAATATCATAAAAAAATTACAACTAGAATATATAATTTTTTTATTAGTCGAAAACATTAAGTTTTATAAGAAATTGCAAGTGTACGAACACTTTTGTTGCCCACTGTAGCAGATATTTGTAAGTAATGGGTTCTCTACCACTTGTACTAAAGTTATTAAAACTCCAGCACAAAAAGCCCAGACCTTAATCTCATTGAACATGTGTGAGATTATTTGCAGCCAAAACTATATGAGCACAAAATTTCTAACAAGCAGGATTTGAGGAAATATTTATTCGAAGAGTGGCCCAAAATCGATAGATTATTTTGCAAAAAATTGATCCAATTCATGCCAGATAGAGGTCATAAAAAGCAAGGAGGGCCCAGCAAGATATTAATTTCTAAGTTTGAATTGTTTTTCTTAATTTATTGAGAAGTGTCCCAATACTTTTTCGAGCCCTTTTCTTAACTCGATTTCTTTTATTTTCAATTTTAACCATAATTGTATTAATGTATGTGAGTTTTGTTCAAATTATTATTTGTATTTAACAAAATAACGTTTACTTCTCTT
The DNA here is from genome assembly GCA_019973935.1 of Trichonephila clavipes. Lineage (NCBI taxonomy): Eukaryota > Metazoa > Arthropoda > Arachnida > Araneae > Nephilidae > Trichonephila > Trichonephila clavipes. The sequence goes on along the minus strand of BMAU01000872.1, from coordinate 182,620 downwards.
TTTTTTTGGTTCATTTGTATGTTTAAGTAAAATATTACGATGAAAATCCATGAACTGGCAGTGTGTCCCAATACTTTTTTGACTGACTGTATATTCTGTTAATGTTTGGACTTCTGTGAACTTATTAAAGAAAAGTAAGATGACTAATATATTTTTTTCCAGTTCTTCGAAAATGTTAAAGCGCTTTTCATTTTAAAAACAAAATTTTTCTATACGTGTCATTTTATTAAACTGAAGCGAGCTCATTTTCTGTGGTAGAGTACTTTTGTAATCTATATATATATATATAATTGAATGTGTGTCTGTCTGTACTCGATAGATTCAAAAACCATACATCCAATCACCGTGAAAATTTGGGAAACTATTAGGTATATCCCCGGAAAGGTTTTTGAAACTTTTCATTTCGGAATTCCCTCTAAATTTTTTAAAATTTAATTTTTAAGTGATTTTTTGGTGTTATGACGTCATATATGATGTCACGATTCTCTCTGAATGCGAAAATTTAAGCTTTACACATAGTTTTTTTTCCGAACTATTACATATTTTTACTATAGTTATGTTTATTGGTTGTTATATTTTTATCTATTTTTTTCTTTGATACGTAATTGGGATTATTTTTCGAATAAATCATTCTTCTTTTAAGAACTCAAATTTTGTTTTGTAGTTTTGGCAACATTCCGATATCTTTAACGCGCGTTGTTTATAATTTTCCTTATACTGTTCCATGCATATTCCAACGCAATATTTGGCGAAATTAATCGACGGAATTTATAAGTATGTTTCTATATTTTAAACAATTTTTAAAATTTTTTGATGTTATTGAAATACAAATGGCAAAATTTAAATTTTCTGATATATATTTTGAGTCATCAAAATAATAACCCTTATTATTGCATTGCAGAAACTCGAACTTAGGTCATCGTACTGGCCAAGCAAACGCAGTGCGAGGGGTAGTTGCTCATCCAGTTGTAAATTAACTTTAGTATTGTGTGTATATTGTTTTTCAATTTATTTTTAGCTCAGGATATATACTTTGGATAATTTTTATAAATTAAGTACTAATTTTAATTCTTTACACTATGGATATGTTTGGCCTGATTTCAAAATCTCTCCACAAATGAGAAGCGTACCGATTAAATCTTCCACCTACTTTATCTTTCTCCAATGATTCTAAATTAAATTAATATATAATATTTTTATCTTTTGATACTTATGTTTTTTTTAGTCAACCATTTTCCTAAAATTACAAGACATTGACAAATGTTGCAATATGCATTCAATAAGGGAAAATCATTCTATGCCTGTTTGTGTACAATAATATTTTTTTTGTACTTGGCAGTGAATTTTTCACTAAATAATTGTTGAAATTTCTACAAATTGGGGCAATAACATTAGACTCTCAAAAGACCTATTTTGTGTGATTTCAAAATTTTATTTGGTGTTACTGTGAAATACAAATGGAAAAATTAAGTTTTTCTGATGTATATTTTGTGTTTTTGTTTTGGTATTTATGTATTATCGCAACCGTATTGCCAACATTAGCCCTTGGTTGCCAATTCACCGTGTATCACATACAGAATCGGGGTTGACAGTTGCAATAATACCTAAGTAGCTTTGTTTGGAACAGTTTTTGGTGATTTCATCAAAATATTGATAATTTGTTATTAATTATTTGTTTTTGATAGCTTTTTATCATTTAAGTTGGTTATAGCTAGCTGTACCGTGCCATTTTTTTCATTGGCTCAGTCTGGTTAAAAAGAAAGAAAAGAGAAAGCACACATTTTTAATATCTTTAACCGCTTGCACTTGAGGTATGATTTTTTTTTGTAATTTGTTAACAAAATACTCCCAAATTATTATGGGTTTTTTCCTTATGTTATGAATCTAAAATTAAGTAAAATATTGAATCGTTTCATTTATAATTTTTTCAATTATTGTTTGAATATTACAAATTAAGTTAAAATTTAAAATATTTTAAATACAAAAATTTTGTTTCCTTTAAGATTTGGAAATACGTTTTATTTAACCCCACAATTATGCCACCAAAGCGAAGTGCAATTGGTCGATCTACAAAACAAGCAAAAAGGAGAAGAGAAGAACGAGCTTCAGAAACAAGTGAGCAGAGAAAAACTAGGCAAGAAAGAGATCGAGTTCATACTGCTCTTGCTCGATCATTAGAAACGAGTGAACAGAGGCAAGCAAGGCAAGAAAGAGATCGAGTTCATACTGCTCTTGCTCGATCATTAGAAACAAATGAACAGAGGCAAGCAAGGCAGCAAAGGAATCGAAATCACAGTACACAGACAAGGCGAACGATACATACTGATTTGAATTTATGTGGTTTCAATTACAATCCCCTTTACAATTACAGTCTTCATCCAAGTGTAATTATTGGAAAAATGGATAAAAAGTGTACGTATTGTGGTGCTCAAAAATTAAAAAATGAAGCTCCAGGTATGTGCTGTGCAGGTGGAAAAGTGAAGTTACCGGACTTGCTTTTACCACCTGAACCATTATTAACTTTAGTATCAGGTAAAACAAGTCAATCAAAAAAATTTTTTTTTTAAATATGCGCAAGTACAATTTATGCTTCCAAATGACATCGTTCGGAGCAACGAATATCGTTAGTGCAAATTATATGCCAACATTTAAAGTATAAGGGCAGATTTATCACCATGTTGGATCACTACTACCCTTGCCAAAAGCTAATCACAAATATCTTCAGATATATTTTATGAGAAATACTGATGAACAAATCAATAGACGGTGTCAAATGAATATGAGTATTAAACGAGAGATTGTCGCTGAATTACAAAATTTGTTTGAACAACATAATGAATTAATTAAATTATTTAAAACCGCCATTGAACAAATGCCATCTGACGATTATAAAGTAATAATAAAGGCAGAGAGATAAAACACCTATTGGTCAACATCGAAGACAGTTCAATGCACCAACGATCGATGAAGTGGCAATTGTCGTAGTTGGTGAAGAATTTAATTCTCGCGATATAATTCTTCATCGTAGAAATGGTGACGTACAGCGAGTATCAGAAACGCATTGTTCATATGATGCATTACTATATCCCATTCTATTTTGCCAAGGATAGGATGGATATCATTTTAATATTAATATGAAAAATCCTACAACTAATGTGGACATTTACAAAAAGGTCAGTGCTATGAATTATTATGCATATCGAATGATGATTCGTGAGAATGCTGATAATCATATATTGAAATGTAGACAGTTATTTCATCAATATATTGTTGACATGTATGCAAAAATAAAGTGAAAGACTCCTCTACATACGATTAAATCAAGTCAAATTGCGTTCGGAAGAGTACATCCATTTACGTGATGCAGTTGTAAATGATGGCAATCTCAGTGAATCGCGAAAAATGGTCATTTTACCATCCACATTTACAGGCAGCCCAAGACATATGCATGAATATGCACAAGATGCAATGATGTATGTTCGTGCATATGGTCGTCCAGATTTTTTCATCACATTTACATGCAACCCAGCATGGGATGAAGTAAAGGAGCTTTTATTAACTGGACAATCACCATCAGATCGTCATGATATTTCTGCACGTGTATTTAAACAAAAATTAAAATCTTTAATAGATTTTATTGTCAAACACCATGTATTTGGAGAGACGCGCTGTTGGATGTATTCCATTGAATGGCAAAAAAGAGATTTACCACATGCGCACATATTTTAATATGGATGATGGAAAAGATAACACCAAACAGAATTGATGAAATCATCTCTGCAGAAATACCTGGCATTGAAATTGATAAAGACTTGCACGATATTGTCTCAAAAAATATGATTCATGGTCCATGTGGCTCACTAAATAATAATTCACCATGCATGTCAGGCGGAAAGTGCACAAAGCAGTATCCTAGAGACTTACTTGCTGAAACTATTACAAGCAATGCTGGGTATCCACTCTATCAACGACGATCTACTGAAGATGGTGGAAAATCTATTAAACTAAAATTACTCAACAATACTATTGATGTTGATAATCGTTGGGTAGTACCATATTCTCCATTACTACTAAAAACGTATAACGCACACATAAATGTCGAGTACTGCAATCCAGTGAAAGCTATAAAATATATTTGCAAATATGTGAACAAAGGAAGCGATATGACAGTGTTTGGAGTGGAAAATACAACTGCATCTAACGATGAAGTCACCCAATATCAACTGGGACGCTACATAAGTAGCAATGAGGCTGTATGGCGTATTTTATCATTTTCCATTCATGAGCGATATCCAACTGTTGTTCATTTAGCAGTGCATCTTGAAAATAGACAGCGTGTGTATTTTACATCAGAAAATGTACGTGCAAGAGCAATGTCACCACCGCCAACAACATTAACTGAATTTTTCACATTATGTAAAAATGATACCTTTGCGAGGACACTACTGTACTCTGAAGTACCAACTTATTTTACGTGGAATACATCAACAAGAAAATTTCAGCGTCGTAAACAAGGTAAAGCAGTACAAGGACACCATAATTTATATTCCACAGATGCATTGGGTCGTCTGTACACAGTACATCCAAATAACGCAGAATGCTTTTACCCAAGATTATTATTAATCAATGTTCGTGGACCAACATCTTTCCAAGAATTAAAAACAGTCAATGGCCATGTGTGTGCTACATTTCGTGAGGCTTGCCAGAAATTAAATCTCTTAGAAAACGATGCTCATTGGGATATTTCACTTGCTGATGCTTCTAATACAGCTCAAACACAGCAGATACGTACACTATTTTCCATCATACTAACTACATGTTTTCCGGCTAATCCAAAGGATCTTTGGGGGGAAATATAAAGACTATATGAGTGAAGACATTTTACATCGCCTTCGTAGAATTAATGTTAATTCCGACATTCAATTTACACCAAATATATACAATGAAGCATTGATTTTAATTGAGGATATATGTTTGACAATAGCGAACAAATCACTGACAGAATTGGGAATGATTGCTCCAAATAAATCTGGTAATGACATTTTCGATCGTGATATACATCGAGAAACGCACTTCGATGTTAATGAATTACAAACATTTGTTCGAATTAATCTGCCGAAATTGGTATTAGAATAACGAACAGCATATGACACAACTATAAATACAATAGCTAACAAGAGTTGTGGTTTATATTTCTTGGATGCACCTGGAGGCACTGGCAAAACTTGTCTTATTTCAATTATTCTGGCAACTATAAGATTACAAAATAATATTGCACTTGCTATTGCATCATCTGGTATTGCAGCAACTCTTTTGGACGGTGGTCGAGAACAGCACATTCAGCATTGAAATTGCCATTAAATATGCAGGTAATTGAAACTCCAACATGTAATATTAGCAAATCTTCTGGGATGGGAAAAGTACTAAGATCATGTCAGCTTATAATATGGGATGAATGCACCATGGCACACAAGAAATCATTGGAAGCACTCAATCGCACATTACAAGATTTGAGAGGAAATAAGCAGCTCTTTGGTGGTGCACTCATTTTGCTAGCTGGTGATTTTCGACAAACTCTACCAGTTATACCACGTTCAACACCTGCAGATGGATTGAATGCATGTCTCAAATCATCATTGTTGTGGCGGTATGTGGAGAAAATATCTTTAAAGACCAATATGCGTGTTCAATTACAACAAGATGAATCTTCTGAACGATTTGCAAAACAATTGTTAGATATTGGGAATGGTAAAATGGAAATTGATGAATCCACACACTGTATTACATTACCAGAAAACTATTATCACATTGTAAAATCCACTGATGTGAATTGATTGCCAAAGTTTTCCCAAATTTATCCCAGAATTATAAAAACAATCAATGGGTTAGTGAGCGCGCTATATTGGCAGCCAAAAACATTGATGTGAATTTAATAAACTGCTTAATTCAAAATAAAATACCTGAAGAAGAAACAACATATAAATCCATAGATACTGTTGTCAATCAAGACGAATCAGTTCATTATCCAATAGAGTTTTTAAATTCATTGAACCTACCAGGAATGCCACCACATATTTTATCTTTGAAAATTGGCTCCCCAATCATCCTTCTACGAAATATTGCCGCACGCATAATTTGCTACAAGTCCCGATAGCCGAGTTGGCAGAGCGTTGGACTGAACTTCCTCAGGTCTCGGGTTCGAATCCCGGCCCCGGCAGATTTATCCAAAGACTGGAATTTTGTTCTCGTTTTTAATGTATTGTTTCTCTAGGTTCTAGATGAATCCAGATCATTCTTTAGAGTGCATACTGGGTATTTCTCGAATATTCCGAAGTGTATAAAAGCAGAGTTCATCGCCAGTTGGGGATGTTCTCAGTCCAGTGTTGTATCGAGCTCCCAGCGTTAGAATAAATCTAATTGTTTGTTTAATTGAACTGTGTACTTCTTTCAAACTCCGTGACAATATAAATCCACCGCGACTATGCAATGGGACTAGGCTATCAGTAAAAAAATTAATGAATAACGTAATTGAGGCAACCATTTTAAATGGAAAACACAAAGGGGAACATGTACTACTACCACGCATTCCCATGATACCAACGGATACTCAATTTCAATTCAAATGTCTACAGTTTCCTGTACGACTAGCCTTTGCAATGACCATTAACAAAGCACAGGGACAATCATTCCAAGTATGTGGATTAAATTTGATAAATCCATGCTTCTCATATGGACAGCTGTACGTTGGGTGTTCACTGGTTGGAAAACTATCAAATTTATTTGTTCTTGCACCAGATAGGAAAACTAAAAATGTTGTATATTTACAAGCACTGCTAAAATAAAGTTGACCATCAATCATCAAATATCATTCATTTCAGGATGATATTTAATAAATACAAAATTATTGTTCAATTGAGAAATTTGTTCGCGTTATTGTTTAATATCACAAGTGAAGAAGCATGTTTATATTCTACCATCAACTATGTGTATTAATGTTATGCACATATGTTATATTCAAATGACATACACTCACTTCCAAAAGTTAAGCATGGAGAGGAAAATGCTAATTTTCGGAAGCCAATCAGAATTGAAGAGGGTGCAATTCGCTGCAAATGTAGATGGAAGTATGCAAATATGTTAGGTAACAGCCAATCGTGCTTTCATGTCAAGAAATATGCAAAAAGGGCAGCCTTATAAGAAGCCAGCTTTATGAAGGGTTACAGAAGATGATTGTAATTGCTGATAGAAGGTGTTTAAAACTTTCGTTCAATTTCCAATCAAGAGGCGCACGATTAAAGTGGTGTGGGGAACATGCAATTTGAATGTGTCTGACTGGGGCAATGTCATGTTTACTAATGAGTCAAGATTTGCTCTGGAGCCAGATGACAAGTGTATAAGGATGTGGCGTGAACGAGGAACACGCAATCAGCCCCAAAACATCACTGAACATCACGCATTCCAAGGCAGAAGCATTATGGTGTGGGCAGAGATTTCATTAGGATACCGCACCGACCTGCACATCTTTAAACGAGGTTCTGTGACGGCTATCCGGTATCGAGATGAAGTCCTAGAATCAATTGTGAGATTGCGTGCTGCAGCTGTTGGCCCTACTTTTGTTTTAATGGACAATAATGCACGTCCCCATAGAGCTGACATCGTGGATGACTATCTGAGGAGAAGGGATTGCGCGTGTGGCGTATCTTCACGTTTCCCACCTCCAGCCACTCTTATTGAACTGGAAATTGCTCTACAAGAAGAATGGCGATTGCTTAATTCTGCGGTGGTGTACCACCTAATTGAAAGCATGGTCAGAAGGTGATACCATATACATACCAGACCCAGGTGATACCAGATGATGGGGGAATCACATACCTTATTAATGTCCTTTTTTTTACTTTATGCTATTTTCACTTTATACATAATTCTGTTTAAGTCTCCAGTATGTCATTATCTGATAGCTTACAAAAATTTAATATTGTTTTCATTTCTGTATATAATTATTGATTTTGTTTTATGTATAAATATATATGCTACTTTACTGCCGAATTTTGTGTCAATCAAAGCAGTATGTCATTTCAATGGAATTTTCATTTTAATTAAGTTTAAAACAATATACGCATTATTCTATTGTATAAAAGTATTTATTTTCTCCAAAAAGTTGCTCATGTAAGTGTTTTGATGCCGGGCAACGCCGAGTATATCAGCTAGTTTTTTTGGTGGGGGAAACTCCCCACCAAAACCTTTTTGCCTTCCTTTTAAAAATTGGATTTTTACATTTAATTTGATTTGTATGTTTCTTTGTATTTTTAATATATTTTACGTATGTATGCATGCATAATAATGTGTGCATATACTTATATATATATTTTTTCTTTTTCTTTTAACAAGTGTTTGGCGCAGCTTGGCCAAAGTTGGCCCTTGCGCCATTAAAATTAACAATCATCATCATCAGCTAGTTTTTTTTATATTTATTTTCCCAGATTTTGTTTCTTATTTCTCGTGAAAAAATGATTTCAAGGGAAAAAACTAGATATATTTTTCCACTGTTTAATAATTTTTTAAGATACTTGCGAAATTTTCCAATAACATATTGTTTTTGAGCCTGAATAGTAATGTATAAATTGTAACATTGAAAAGTTTTTGAAATATCGAAATAATCAATTTATTGTTGCTCGCGTGGTTTTTTAAAAGTAAAAATTTTACCACGTTTCAGAAAAATACAATGTAAATATCTCTGAAATGGAAAATAAGATATTTCAGCACATTTTTAAGGGGCTAATGGATGAGTGCTAATCTGCTTACAATTTTCTCTGTATTTATAGTTTGAATGCTTTTCTAACTAAGATGATATCGAGTACAAGGCTCTCGAATGTGGTGCATCGGATTCTCGTGAGTAGATGCGAACTCGGGAACATTTTCGTGTTAAACGACTTATTAAAAATGTAACTCGGTTGTAAGCGACCACTAAACAGGTGATTGCTCTTTTGGAGGAGTTGCTGCTGTCGCCAAAAGGACCAGAGTTGGAAACTTGTGAGCTGCTCGTTGTTTTCATACATTTAACGCTTTTTTCTACCACAGATAAAAAAGAATCGGTGTTAGCTTCTTTCCCGGAGAGGATTGTGTGAGCGGGTTCTCGGTCAAGAATATTGTCTGGAGATTTGTGGTTGTCGCTTCACCAGAATTGTGTTGGTAGGATGTCTAAAAAGATTCGCATCCCACGTAAATTAGAGAAAGGAAACTAAACCATAAATTGAAAGCTAGCTGCTTTTGTACCTTTTTTTTTAAAAAAAAATACTGTCGAAAAGTATTTGTAAAAAAAAGTGTTTGTCGATGAATATATCGTTTCTATGTACAAACGAGGGGTGTTAAAAATAGCCGATCTTCATTAATTAATATATATATATATATATATATATATATAGGATCCAATAATTCTCAAGACAACTCCACGCAGTCTTCGCGCGCAGGTGCAGTGAATTGAAACTGAAACGAAAACTTTTGAACTAGTGAAAGAGAAACAAAAAAACTTTTAAGAAAGGAGAACGCGAGAGGTGCGCGAGCAGGCGTTACCTTCTGCATATCATCGTCAAACTTATCTGTTAAAAACTACCTTTTAATTAATTTTTGTTTAATGTTAAATAAAATAGAAGAAAGACAAACGTATTGGACCCCTTGTTGTCTCCCACAAATTATGGGGCTCGGCCCGGGATCGATAAAATTTCGATTTTGAACCAAAGTCTGGACAATGAACGAAAGCGTCCGTGAAGGAGGGCTCCGCCATTTTGAAACTTCGTTCAACCTGTGTAGAGGTTTGAACTCAGCATGAATACTCCGCCTGTGTAGAGGCCGGGATTGAAAAAATTTCGATTTTGATCAAAGTTTGGACAGTGAAAAAAAAAAAGCCGTCCGTGGAGGAGACGCGCCGCCATTTTTTGGAAACTTCGTTCAACCTGTGTAGAGGTTGAATTTTTTTCAACTTCATTCCGCCTGTGTAGAGGTCGGAACAAATAACAAAATAACCTGTGTAGAGGTGTATTTTTCAACGAACCATCGACAAATATTCCGCCTGTGTAGAGGTTGGAACCCATCGACGAAAATTCCGCCTGTGTAGAGGTTGGAACCACTCACAAACACCTGCGAAGAGGTGTCAATTCGAACAATTTCAAGAACTATTTTTCATCTAACGATATAACCTGCGAAGAGGTGAAATCAGTGGAATCGAAATTTTTCTTTATTGGATACATCGTACGTGCAAGCAACAAGGGAGCTAAGAAAAAAAAAGTAGGATCTTTCCATATTTTTCTAAAATGTATAAAAACGCTCTTAAAGAGGATTTCATAAGAGTTGTTGAGAATCTAGACGGTACTGTGGAGAGTACGGACACTATAGTTAAACTAAAGACTAAAATTGAGAACAGTAGTACATTTGAAAGTGATCCAGATTTCGTTAAAACTTTAATTCAAAACTGTATAGATGAGAGAGTATCGCGAAACGAAAGAGAGGTAACTTTAGAAAAACAGAAAATTGAGCTCGCGAAACTCCAGTTAGCAAAATTAGAAAAAGAAGTCGAACTTCAAAGGGCTAAAAATAAAGCATTAAGTTTAAATCCTGCAGCTAAAGTCGAAGAGAAACAGTTCGAAACTTTAAATAAGGAAACTGCAACTCATATCGGCATTCGAGAAGCAGAAGATTGGTTTAGGCCTATCGATTTAGCTAAAGAGTGTGATATTTATATTTCATCTAGAAGCGGATCACATAAAGAAATTCCTATTACTTATGGATATACCCAAGACCCCTTTAAGAATAGATCACAAAGCTTTAAAACAAAGATTAAAGAGAACTATCCCCAATATCTTGAAAGAGAAAATAAAAATTGCTTTATATGCGGTGATTCATCTCATTGCGCAAGAGACTGAGAAGCGTTTTAAACCTTAAGAATCTAACGACCACATCCATAATAGAATAAACGTGAATACTTTGAAAATCGAGAGCGAAAAACAAAATAGCGATGAATGCGCAAATCTTCAATACGTAAACATTTTTGTGGAAAATCAGCCTGTAACAGCCTTGATCGATTCAGGTTGCCAGATCCCAGTTTTAAATTCCTCACTAATTAGAGTGCAAACACCTTCCGAAGAAATCATAACATTAAGCTCATGTTTTGGCGAAAAGCGAATGGTAGAAGTTAAACCCATAAATCTTTCTCTTAATCAACACTCTTCCGGTATAAGTGTTCGAACGGCAATATCACCGACCTTGACCGAAGAAATTATTATACATCCCAGTGTATGTTCTGAAATAAAAAAACTAGGCCACTCAAAGAGCGATGTTTTATTGAATGAAAGTGAATCCTCTTTAGGTGCTCATGCTTATGCTTATCCTAATGTTGTTTCTGTTTCAATTGTGATAGAAAACTCTAGTTATGATTTGTCACATGTTAAAAACTTTAATACTAGAAATGATTTGAGTTCTCTAATTAAGGATTATAAATGTAATAAAATTAAGAGTACTAAGTTAAAATTGAGTATTGTAAGAGAAAAATGTTCTGATATAGTATTGTGTAAGAAAGCCAATGGTGCCATGAAAACGAGTTCCGTGGAATTTATCTCCCGATCTCCTACCCCTTCACCTATGAATAGTAATTATCGACGGTTTGTGTTGCTCCGAAGGATCTTCCAGCCCTGGCAGTGGAAACGAAGGAAAAAGAGAAATCGTTTTGAACAGACGTCCAGAACTCTACAGAGGAAAATATCGATGCGTTCAACCAAAGATCAACTTGTTAAAAAAGACGTTCTTATGCCTGTGTGAAACACAATGTTTTCCTGTGGAACCTTCCGGATGTCGAAGAGGAGCCTTCACATGATGGAGAAACTGTCTAGTTCAGCAGAATTATGATATGTTAAATCTTTGTGTATTTGTCGTATAGTCCTTGTCTGTTCCGTCTTTTTTGTATGTTTCAGATTCTCCTCTGGTATCCATGGAAAGGAAAAAAGGAAGACGTACCGCTGCGGACAGCGTACAGTCAGGATAGCCGACTGTAGGATCCAATAATTCTCAAGACAACTCCACGCAGTCTTCGCGCGCAGGCGCAGTGAATTGAAACTGAAACGAAAACTTTTGAACTAGTGAAAGAGAAACAAAAAAAACTTTTAAGAAAGGAGAACGCGAGAGGTGCGCGAGCAGGCGTTACCTTCTGCATATCATCGTCAAACTTATCTGTTAAAAACTACCTTTTTAATTAATTTTTGTTTAATGTTAAATAAAATAGAAGAAAGACAAACGTATTGGACCCCTTGTTGTCTCCCATATATATATATATATATATATATATATATATATATATATATATATATATATATATATATATATATATACCGGAACTCGTTTTCTTCAAAACTTTCCCTCCTAGTTACTGAGAGCTTCTTTTGTTTCCATCCCTAACAATAGGGTCGGAGAAACGCTTCGAATCTATGAATGTTCCTGAAAGCTCTTCACTTGGATTTTATATAATTCTCGTTGATTGTTCTTCTGAAATCATCGTTGGTGTGTGCACTGGGAGCTGCATCCTCAATCGTTTTTTTTTATTAATAGATGCATTATTGGAATGTTTTTTGGTATTTCTTTTCTGCATTATTTGTGAGAGATGCTAGTATTTTTTTAATAAAAAGTGGGGACTGCGTTTTGATGATTGCAGTAGAAGGATTCGTTTCAAAAAATTCCTTTCAAACTGTCTTTGAGAATTTCGTTGCTTTAAAGAGAAGGATCACCCCCAAGATTGTAGAAACATGTCGTAGAGGGTTCTTAAGAAATCTGAGAACCCCCTCCTGAATAGCCCTAGGGGCTTGCGTCATGCTTAACGCAATTTTTGGCTCAATCACCCGATAAGCACTCTACTATAAACTGTATCGCTGATTATTTTAGTAAATGGTTTTGAGAGAATTTTCTAGAGATGAACATTTTTGTTAGGATGTAGAATTAAAAGGAACTTAAAGAGTTACACACACCATAGTACATTTCTTGATCAACTATTGGCCAAATAATCTTATCATAATGTAGTATCTGTAATTGATAATGATGCAATCATTTTCTTGAAACTAACTGTATAGTATGTCATGCATTCCTTGCTGTTATATATTCGAAAAATAAGTGGATAGCCTTTCCCACATCGGATATTGCAATAAAAGTTGACAGAACATCATACTAATGTTTTACTTGCCTGCGGGTAACTCAAGACATAAGTAATCAAATACTTTGGATTATATAGTGCTTACGCAGGCTGGGTGGCGTAGTTGGTTTGGTTCTAACCTTGAATATCCAAGTTAGCGGGTTCGACCCCGACTCAAATTGGTGGATTTTCATGGTGCAGATAATCGACAATTTCCATGTCTTAGGATTATTTGGCACGTTAAAAATTGGGGACATGGGAATTTTGAACCACGACTGGTTTAATGTGCATCAGTCTTTCTACATGGCGGGTCTTCAGTGACACCGGGATTCGAACCCTGGACTCGAAAACGCCAGACACGAGTTAGTGCGACCAGGATCATTCAGTTACCATGTCCACTTGAGAGAAGGGGAATGATTCGGAACAGAAAAAATTCTGATCTCCATCCTTTTCTGGGCCGTATAGCAGTGGTCTTCCACGGAACCCTGGAGTTGCACAAAGCATACAAAAGGGTTTCGCAAGTCACAATACAAATTTTAATGAAAATATTATATGTATATGTGCAAAATGGATTCACGTTCTCGATAAAACTTGTATATCCACAAGTTTCTGAAGCTCATCCCCTACTAATTAAAACTGAATTATTTACACATAATATAACTTTGTTTTGTATCACTTTTATTGTAATATAATAAATTAGTATTAAAACGTTTTTTCTTTATATGTGCCACTTACTAGAACGGGAATATTCTATTGTCTGCTATCTCAGGTTCCACAGCATAATTTTATACTCATTAGTGCAATGTTTTGTGCAACTAAATAGTTTTCTAATGGAAAATGCACCTATTTACATTTGGGAAAAAAACTCCTATAATAAAGGATAGGAAAGTCTACCGACATTCTAACATATTGGACGCTAAAATCTAAATTTAAGAAAGAAGAGCTCCTAAATTTGCGGTTGCAAATTCATTGAAAATACACAGGAATTTTTGCACAAACATTTTAATACACTTGAGAATAATGAATTGAAATGAAAAACATTTCTCAACGTAAGTGAATACTAAAACAAAATATAAAAACGAATTATAAAAACGTGAAATATAAAATGCGACTGGAGATAATTTCTGTTGGCCTTGACAAGGAGAGTTTGTGTAAAAAAAAAAATATGATCACATATCTCAGTTACCAAATGTAATGCATGGATATGTGACGCTTGGATCAAAACTTAATATTAAGGTGTAAGCAAATTACATTTATTGAATGTTAAAAGATTTTAATTATATTTCTCCATAAAGTACTTATAACATATTGATCTACTTAAATATTATTTAAAGAACTATTCTTTTAAGGGAGAGGGGAATGGGGTAAAACACCTTCTAGTTCTAAGGTTTCCGCGAGTCGAAAAAATTTGACTACCTTCCAGACTTCGTACCCTGCCCAACAGAGTGAGATGCCACCTCAAATGTCGACCTTGCAATTGGATCGAAATTATGCCGACCTCAGTTCAAAATTACGAGGCTCACCCAGTCCCGGTTTAAGTCAATTTCGGGCCCTGGGTGCAGAAGATCTACGGGCCCCCTTTACACTGGTGGGTCGAAATTTATTACCAGGAAACCAGGTCAAGTCCAGCTTATCCGGGCCCTTTCGCACCTTTCCGGGCCCCTGGGTGCCTGCCCCAAGCGCCCAATGGATAAACCGGCACTGGGAAGACCAGAGACCCGAAATGCAATATCGTGTTGGGAAACGAGATCTCTTAAATGTTATAAAAGAAAAAAAAACGTTTCATGGACGTCGTTGGAAAAATCTCTATCGAACATCTAAATGTTGTTCACGTACTTAAACAATTATCTGAAAAGTATTACCGAAGCGGATAGTTTGATACTTCTTTTTAATTAGTAAGGGTTCGTTTTAAATTAACTCTCAAGCCACGTTTTAAGTTTGTCCTTTACTTATCAAATCAAATATTGAAAAATAGATGTGTAAAAAGATGAAGGGTTTTTACAAAACGTGTACTTGAAGCATGGCTTCTGAAATTCCAGGACTTTTCCGAAAAGATGTCTCAAGGAAATGCACTCGAAAGTGACTCATGATGTTTTTGATCTCTTACCAATTGACCATTATTCACTGCTTTCAGTAAATTTTTGGCCGCGGTAGCTTAGTGGTCAAGGTCACAGACTCGAGATCGGCGTGTCATGAATTCCAACTTAGTACCGCTGCGGACCCGCCGTGTTGGGAGTCAATGTACTTTAAATCTGTCGAAGGAGTCCTCTCGTTGATGTGATGTGGAAGTTATGAGAGGGGGTGCCAGCTCAAGTGTCGTACTCGTCACTTAACCATGGCTCAAAATGACCAGTTCCATCACCAAAAGCCCCCGTGTTTATCTAGAGCGTGACGCAGATTAAAATCAAATAAAATTTTAATGCTATTTAATCAATTGAAGGCATTTTGAGATTTTAAATTTAGTGTAAGACGGAAGAGGTAAGATATCTCAAATAATCTCATGCGTCTCTCGTTTTCGAACATTTATTTAGAAACTCTTAAAATTTTTATGGGTGCTGCGGTAGCCCAATGGTTAGGTATCGGATCAGGACAGGCATTTCATGAGTTCGAGTCAATAGCGCACACAAGGGGGGTCCTGGGGTCGGACCCCCGAAAGCCCTTGATTTTTTTCCGATTGATTATAATTTTTAGCATATAGTACGTAAAATTTAATTAAGTATTTGTTATTAATGATTAGTTTTAGTAATTAATGCTAATTATTTATTCAATAACTAGTTTTTTACTGTGTTTTGTTCCCGAGAATCGACAAAATCAAAAGGATCATGATACAAGAATGGTGAACTTTCGACCCCGAACACCCCCGCACCATTGAAAAATTCCTGTGTGCGCTACTGGTTCGAGTTCATTATCTCTAAAGATCCGCCGTGTAGGGGAGAGATGCACGTTAAATCTGTCGAGAGCTCAAACGTCCTCCCGTTGGTGTGGCGTGGTAATTAGGAGAGAGGGTGCCAGCTCAGGTGTCGTCCTCGTCACTTGACCATGGTTCAAAATGACGAGGTTTGTCGCCAAAAGCCCTCTTATAGCTGAATAGTGCGACGTTAATATTCACTCACTCTCTTAAAATTTTTATGATTTCATAACCCTGAAACTTCTTATCCGTTTATATTTCACATTAATATTGTATTCGTACAGTTTTCTTTTTAAAGTAAACTTTGTGCTAAGTGACTTTGGCTGTGTTTTAAATATCCCTTTAAAAATACACATTCACACATAAGTGGGCGGTCAAAAATCGAGGAGTGAGTGCGTGAATATCGAACAGCTACACGAAGACATTTGGCAACGGACCTCATAATTTTGAACCATGGTCAAGTATAGAGGATGACACCTGAGTTGTCACCCTCTCTTCTAACTTCCACACCACAGCAACGAGCAAAAATCGAGGAAATGAACTGTTTACATTCGTTTTCTTTCAACCTGTACCGGTTTGCAAATCGATATCTTGATAGTTTTGGCATCGCTTCATTGATTGCACTTCGAAGTAACACGGGGGCAGGCAGTGGCGTAACGTAAACCCCCCACCACCCCTGCACCGCGGGGGGACAGGACTCTAGGGGCCCCAAAGCCTGAGCGATGCCGATTGCGTAAGATCCGGCTACGGCTCAAAATCTGTTTTTGCAGGGGGGCCCGAAAATTCTCCGTTACGCCACTGGGGACAGGCCTCATTATTTTAAACATTGGTCAAGTCAGGATGACACCTGGGCTGGCATCGCACTCTCCAAACTTTTGCACCACGTCAATGGGATGAGTTTTATCTTTGACAGATTTTACGCGGTTTGACATTCCACACGAATTCGCGACTGTTTTGTGTTTTTGTGAAGTTTTCCCCTACTGGAATCTTCGACGGAGAAACAACACTTTAAAACCCGCGGTTTGTTACGCGATGGGAAATTCAGAGCCAATTCGAGGAACAAGCGAAAAAAGTGCGCAACACTTCCCGTTTAAAGTTAGGATGAAACGACTACCATTGTTTTGACTTCCACATTTTTATAAAACGAGCAGTTTTTTGTAATGAAGGCACAGCTTTTAGTGTTTTCAAGGGAGGTTCGGGTCGAAAGTCATTCTTGTAATTTTTTTATTTTGTCGATTTTAAGGATCAAAAAGCAGTAAAACTAATTATTGAATAGTTAGCAGAAATGGAATCTTCGACGGAGAAACGTAATGTGCGTCGTTTCGATCCCGAGCTTAATTGAAAATTAATCAATTGCAAATAAACGCTGCTTCCTCGTTATCGCGATGGAAATTGATGATATATCGACTGACGTCAACGATTCAGGCTTCAGGCACGGGTTGTGTTAATGGAAAGAAATGCGAGGTTTTTTTTCAATCGGTCGAGTTTTGAACAAAAGCGAAAAAACTCCATTAACTGTGCGCAACACTCAACAATTTTGACGACTTTAGGGAGAGGATTTTTACACCTTATTGATAATATCCATTTGGATTTTATTTATTTTTAAATCCTTTTTTTTTTGAATGAAACCCGTTTAAAGTTAGTTTGGATGAAACCGCGTTTCTGTGTTGGCATCGCCACTACTTACGTTTTGAATGAGGAGAAAAAAGCGCGTGTGCAAATGAAATGAAAATAAAAGAAACCACATTTTTATAAAACGAACAGCATATTGGGTTTATTTGTGATGTATTTGTCAGTATCAGTACACAGCTTTTAGTGCACATAAGGCAATTTTTCAATTGGAGGAAAAAGGTATTGTGCAGTATTCGACCTTTCAGGGTCGAAAGTCCGCCATTCTTGTATCGAGCTCCTTTTTTATTTTGTCGATTTTAAGGATCAAAAAGCAGTAAAACTAATTATTGAATAGTTAGCATTAATGAATAAAATTAATAATTTATAAGAAATATTTAATTAAAATTGTACGTACGTACTTAGAATTATAATCAATCGGAAAATTGCGAATAATCTTTTAGAAATGGTACAAAAATTGCTCTTCTCATAGCTTTGGGGAGGGGGTCCGTTTTCGTCAACCCTATTTCTCGGACCCCCCCTCTCTTGTGTATGCCACTGGTCAGTATGTATATATATGTGTGTGTGTATATATATATATTAAAGGCATTCGAGAGGCAAACCATTAGAAGAGTCACAGGAACAAGCAGACGCATGGATTTCATGTTTGTGCGCAAAACGTAAAGAAGTGCACATTCGCGAAATAGGTTTTTTGATTGCCTTTGAACGTTTCAAGTTACCGAGTTGAGTTGTTTCGTTCCTAAGTTGTTTTTCTGTACGAAGAAAACAAACAAAAGCACTAGCCTGTTGGGCGATGCGTTTGCATGAGTGCACGAATCTCAAACCAACGGTCACGTGACGAGGAGAGCGCGCGTGTAAAACGAGAATTAAAATGTGCCGAAGAAATGCATTGTTTCTCCGCAAAGTGTCTGTGATTTCAGCGCGTTGAAGGGCGTCAGGAAAGTTTGTTGCAAAAAAATCCAAACTGGTTTTTGTTGCCGTCCCATCGAATGACACAAGGGTAAATAAGAAAGCCAGAAGAGAAGTTGAAATATTTGACAAGTATCTTGCATACCAGATGGAGTATTTCTTTTTGCAAGCACCTATCCGCATGTTTTGTAGCACAAAAACTCCCGAGGGAATAACAGAACCACGGGTGTTTTGCGTAAAAGAAAGTGCTGCCTCTTTTCCCTCTGAACGACACATTCAAATTAGGACTCCATATAACTGATTTAAAAAATATGGGTGTGCTGCTATAGACAGCTGTTACAACATCTGAGTCATACCTCCTACGAGGAAGGGTGCAAACGAAATCGCCTCTTGACGACTTTAGGGAGAGGATTTTTACACCTTATTGATAATATCCATTTGGATTTTATTTATTTTTTAAATCCTTTTTTTGACTTCCACACCAATATGAGTAGTTCGAGCTTCAGCAGATTTAACATGCCCCCTAAACAACGCGTTTTGAGAGGAATGGGGCTCGAATCCACGAGCTAACTGAAATATTGCTCGAGGTCAAGAGCAGGATGTTTTCTGAAATAATTGAATAAAAAATATTGGGGGAGGAGGGGTGCTTTCTTAAAATGTAAATTTTTTTTTACAAAATAACAAACAAAAGAATGTGGAAATATTTCGTTTATAAAAATTACACCGTTTGATAAATTAATACAATTAAAATGGAACCTGTTTTCTGTAAGACCCGAAAGCAGGTATTAAAAAAATTTATACTGGAAATAAAGCCCCTAGATTTAAAATTGGTGATGTTGTACGAAATAAACAAAAACTTCACTTTGAAAAAGGATACGATTCGAAAATCCCGATTGTTTAAATTGTCTGTGAGGCCATCGTATGAGGAATAAATATCACGATCTTTTAAATGTTTTTATTTAATTCCCCGATATAGAATTTTTCTTTTTAAAGGAGCATTGCGGCTGTGTTTTTGGCCTCTTAAATTTGTGTAAATACTATTCAGCAAAAAGGTAGTTTACGAGGATGCTTCGGCGCAGTCCATCATTGGAACTCGTTATTCGCTCTCATTATGTCATGAAACATTCATCCCATAATTTTATGTGATTCATGCATTTTCCCCTTCCACATATTTTCATCAGAAACGAGCCTGTGCTCTTAGCAGAAAGGGCAGCGTGATAGCGCAGTTGACACAGCTGCGTCGCTATCGAAAGTCGCGATAAGAAATTTTGTAAAGCGCTTCGTGTTGGGCGGTAAATTTCACCCTCTTTCTAACGTTTTCGATATACACCTGGACGGTCAAACACAATTATACGTAAAAGCGAAAATAGTAAAAGTGGACCTTACTAAAGATGATACTATAGGACCTGTTCTCATTTTTCTCAAGTAGATGTATCTTCGAATCACCCCTCTTGACAGTGATAAGGCATTTCCCAAGAGGAGAAGGTTTTTATGCATTGGAGGAAAAAAGTAAGTATTGTGCAGTATTCGACCTTTCAAAGGTATCATCTAATGTGCTAATGGTTGGATCGGATGTACTTTCAACCAAGCAAATGAATTTCATTTCATGCATTTAAGGCTGTTTTCGCCATATGTACGAGAGCGTGAACTTGACGCGGAGCACAGAAGAAATGCCTCCATTTTTATAAAAATGTATGACATTGTAACTCATGCATTTGCTTATAATATAGTGTTTTTAAAATTTCAAAATATTTCATAATTAATTAGTTTTTCCATTTAACATGTGAAGGTATAGCTCATTTAGCATTACGGTATAGGGGGAAAAAAGTATAACTTCAAAAATGCAAAACACATTTTATAAAAGAAAAAATGTGTCAATTCGGATAAAAATGATTAGTTTGATAAAATAAGTGATTCTCTTCAGCAAAAGCTCTCATAAAGAGACAACTAGACATTTTTTTTTTTAAATCAAATTATCATTTATTTTAAAAGTTTCAACCATTTCTGCGGTGCTGACAGGAAGTGTAGCCAGAATATAATATTAATGTTTGAGTACTTTTATATCTGAAGAAATATTCCGAATTCGGCCCCTATTCTTTAACGTTAGCCGAAGATAGCCTTAATAAAGAGGTGTCAAGGAGGCCAGATATATAAGAATCACGTATTTCATGAATATTATGAAATTTATTTTTTCAGCTATTGCGAATAATATTGGAGAGCCTTTTAGAAATGAAGTACAAAAATTGCTCTTCTCATAGTATATATAGTGTCGTATATATGTACACTATTTTCCTTGCTTAGATGTGGAGGGTGGTATTGGTGCTGTTTTCTCAACGTTTTCGTCAAGTGTTTCCAATGCTATTTCTCGTATCATGTGCAAATTCCTTAATTTGTAATAGTTCGTTCCGGGGAGGGAAAAGTCCACTTGTAATTCCTCCATTCCCTTTATTCCCTCGGGAGTTGGTAGTATGTTTTGCCATATTTCTTGAAACGTCTTATGTGTACTGATGCGGAATCACAGAAATCCTTCTGCGGTAACAGAGATAATCTTGCCTGGTAATCCCTAAAATCATTCTTTATACAGTATTTTTTTCCATTTTATATTTTTGTTTCGAAAAAGGGAAAAGATGTTATGTTATAAAATTATCTTCACGGCAATAAAAAAAATATGGATAAAAACACTATTTACTTATCTCTCAGCACTATTTAAAAATGCTATCTTTCCTTATCAAGTTATTTTTGTTCTACTAGAAAGAAAAATTAGAACGCTACGATACTTGACAGCAAATTAAATCTTTGTAAAGTGTATACATTTCTTTAAAAAAAAAGGCACAGTATCGTGGTGAAATATCACTCCAGATACAGTTTTTAAGCTTATCGCCAGCGATCCTTTATTCTGTGGAGTATCCCTTTGATCTTGTTTCGGTAAAACGCCACCCCCTCCCCGCGCGCTTATATTTCGGAAAACTTATTTACTTAAACCGTTTCTTGGACACTTTAACATGAAACAATGGATTTAAAATTAGAAAAAAATGTGTGCGTGTATCAGTGTGAACACGCGTTAGAAGTTAACTTCTTTGGTTTGTATGTATTGAATTGTATAATTAAGTTTTATTTTTTAAAGTAATCTTATATATAATGAACAAATTTATTATTATAATTATTATTTCAAACTGTATTTAAAAAAATAATTAGGATGGAAAAGGTATAAGTATGAACAAAATTTTCATTTTCAATACATAATACTAAAAAACTTTTTTATTGTATGTATTTAGAGAAAAGTATATCATCACACACACATTATTAGTCTATTTCCATTATGCTTATAGGTGTTTTATAGGCTTGTGGCAAGAAATGTAGGTTTTGCACTCAATATCGTTAAGTATCTCGAAAAGACTGCATCAATAGTATTATTTGATTCTGTCGTTGATATTATTCTGTTGTTTTGTAGAGATAAGGTGAAATTGTATTTTAAAAATTCAATCAATTGTAGAGATTTGTCTAAAGCAAAATTGACATTAAAATCTCCACTTAAAATCATAGGTATTTTGTCATAATTTTTGTTAAGTAAAACAGAACCTCTTGATGTGTATGGTAATAATGATCGAGATGAAGGAACTCGATAATGTCATCCAACTTTTTGTTCGGAGTAATATATACTGCTACAATTATAATTTTTTGTCCATTATCTATTACGCATTCAACCAAGCACAAATCCCCCACTGAAGATTGTATGGTACCATAAATATCGGATTGACTGACAGAACAATCCATGGATGGAGTTATAATGTTAACATCGCTAGAATTTTGATATATCGCAACTCCTCCTGCTCTCGTATTTTGGTCGTTTATACTTTACAATGCAGTTGAAATTAGGAATAGATATATCACTTTTATTGTCCAGCCAAGTTTCTGATAAAACTAAGATATTTGAATTTCTTATTGCTGAATCTTGTAAGTCTACAGCGTGAGCTGTAAGAATTTGGCAATTAAAAGTAAAAATCGATAAGCCTTGTCTGCTAGTTATGAAATTAATCAAATCTTCATTGATAGTTTGTAGTTTGTTCAATGAAAGTCGTTTAAATTCCTCTTGCAAATCAATTGTTGATGACGATCGTCTTCGACAATGGTAAAATGTTTTATTATTTTTTGTCGTAATATATAATCCTTCAATACTCGTTACACGTGATAAAGCAACGTATAATAATGATTGAGAGTGACGTCGATCATATTCGTAAACAATTTCTGAGTATGTGTTACCTTGAGATTTATGAATTGTTGTAGCACATGCACACACCAACGGAACGTGCGTACGCTTAACAAATATTGTTTTGTTATTGTTGAGTGGAATATTGAAAGATCTCAGGACGATTGGTACAGCCATTCTACTGACGTTAATTTCTGCCGCATAACCTGCTGCTTTGAGTCTTAATTTTTTTTCCCTATTTGAGGTAAATCTGAAAACTCAAGCCATATTGTCTTAACTAATCCTTCATAATTTGTTTCTATATGAACTACTTTCCAACTGCCCCATTTTCCAATCCATCTGTCACATCAATATTTGTAGTAATCACGTAATAAATATTTTTCACATAAACTGTTTGATAAGGCAATCCATTTGTATCAATTAATGACATCTTTTGTAATTTTTGACGCACGAAAGTTTCTTGTTCTTTTTAAGTACCACCAATACATACATCTTTTGCAGTTGAAGTTATTCTGTCCGCATATACGTTCGATATTTTGTTATTATACTCATTGACGGAATTGTTAGTGTTGAATAATCGTATACCTTGAGGATATCTTGCTTCAGCTTCTTCCACAGTACAAAAACGAGACTCAATCAGAGTTATTTCCTTTTTATCCAGTTCGATGTTTCCAATTTTTGTAAATATAGAAGAAAATTGATTCGTTTGACTTCATTTAGTTCATAAAATTTTAGATTTCGCCCTAAAATCGGTCCAACGAGGGTCTGCTTACAGATGGGTGTAGAACAAACGGGTGGTAATGGACGTAAATCTCCAATTAAAATAATTTCCAACCCACCAAAATATGACTGAAAATTTCCAGTTATTTGTTTTAATCTGGAATCAACTTTCAATAATAATTGAGCACTGATCATACTGATCTCATCAATGATTATGACTTTTATGTATTTGAAAAGAGTTCTGCATTGTTGTGCAGTTTCGGAATTTAACGGAAGTAATCTTGATAAAGAAATTTTCAAAGCAGTCGTTCCTGAAATAGCTACTGCTGCTTGACCGGTTGAAGCACAAGTCATTGTCCGTATAGCGATTATAAATTTCCATCACAGTGCGACGTTAACATTCACTGACTCCCTCACATAAAGAAGGTTGCCAATTTAGCGCGCAACTGGGTTTCGTCGCCAACTCTTGGCTTTTCGTAAAATTGCGCTTTGTATTAAAGTTTTTATTTAATAATTTTAAAGTTAATGGTTTGATATTTCACACATCGATTGCAAACAACGGTAATTTTTAAACAAAAAATGTAAGAAGAATACATTAGTAAAACATAATTTTAAAATGACTAATAGACGAAAAACACAACAGAAATTTTAAAAGCCGTAATTTTTAATGCATTTTTTCAATCTTTGAATAAATTATTTATAATTTTATCCTACATTTGGAAAAAAGTTTCGTTAGATTATTTTTATAATTAAGGAAGTTATGAAATATTCAATTAGAATTTTGAGTATTTTTTGAAAAATTGTAAAAAAAGATTTCGGGTTTTTTTTTTTTTTTTTTTTTTTTTTTTTTAATGACTGATTCTAAAAGAGAAAAACATGAACTTGTTTAGGATAAAATATCAATTCATTAACGCGAAAAGAAACTGAAAGGGAATGATTTAGAAACCATTTTTATAAAAGCGTATCAATTTTGACTCATTTAAAAAAAAATCGAAAATATCATTATTTTGTAAAAAAAAATATATATATACCATATAGTGGCGAAAAAATTATCTTTCCGATTCTGTAATTATTTTTTTCTGAGATAGATAGTATGAATTAGATGGCGTTTTTTAAAACGTGAGGAAAATTCGGAACTTCATTCATTTCTACCTTACGTTCATCACGTAACCGTAACTGGTAACGCGTAACGGAAATTTTTCCCTACCATGCCATAAGAAGTTAACTTCAAAAAAAAAAAAATTTGTTATACTGAGTTTATAACTAATAAAATAAGAGCAAATACCGTGAATTTAGTTTCGCACTTCCTATTTTCCTTGATGCCCCACGACAGACATTCAAGTCGTGGGGTCAAGTCTCAATGGCGAGTCGAAGGGCCGATCCATCTGACGAAGCTTCAATTCCGCCTTTTGGGGATGTCCTCGGCAGTGGTTCTAAAAGCTGATGTCCTTCGTGTTATATCTTAGGGCGACGATAATTATGAATTTGCTTTTTACACTTTGGATGAGTTATATACACTAATGTCCATAAATTAAGGATAATGAAGTTTAGGCAAAGAAAGAGACAGAAGCAAAACAAATATGACTTATTTGTAAAGTCTATTAAACAAAAGGTAAAGAGCAAAAAGGATGCTATATGTTTGACATAATTAATAAAAATTGCGATTTTTACTCCCTGGAGCAAATTTCAAAAAAGAACCTATTTACAAAAAACAGTATAACATGGTTAGTATGATGGTTAATACGGAGTATGTTTCCCGGACCATGCAATACAGGCCTTGCAACGCCTAGGCATGCTGAGTATCAATTTATCAATCTGATCTTGGGGAATATTACACCACTCATCAAGCAATGCCCTCCTAAGTTCCGGTAGACAGGTGGAAGGGGGTTGACGGGCTGCAATTCATCGGCCAAGCATATCCCACACATGCTGGGCTGCGGTAGCCCAGTGGTTAAGGTATCCAACCATGGCAGGCATGTCATGAGTTTGATCCCAGTACCACTAAAGACCCGCCGTGTAGGGCAGCGATGCACGTTAAATCTGTCGAGAGCTGAAACGTCCTCCCGTTGGTGTGGTGTGGTAGTTAGGAGAGGGGGTGCCAGCTCAGGTGTCGTCCACGTCACTTGACCATGGTTCAAAATTACGTGGTCCGTCGCCAAAAGCCCTCGTGTAGCTGAACAGTGCGACGTTAATATTAACTCACTCAATCCCACACATGCTCTATTGGATTCAAGTCCGGTGAGTATGCTGCCCAATCCATACGGGTGATATCCTCCGATTGAAGGCATTCGTCAACAATGTTTGCACGATGAGGACGGGCGTTGTCATCCATAAACAGAAATTTAGCACCCATGGCACCACGAAACAAACGTACATGTTGTTCCAGAATAACATCCCGATAGATGTGGCCTGTAATCGTTACACTCTGAACATGCAGGTCAGTTCTGGAACCAAAAATAATTCCTCCCCAAACGAGCCATCCTGCACCACCGTAACGGTGTCGTTCAATGGTGTTTTCTTGGTGATAACGGGTACCTGATCCTTCACGTTAAAGTCCAGTGAGAATCAAACTGCAAACTAAACCTGGACTTTTTGGAAAACATAACACAAGACCACTGTTGTGGTGTGGCAGTGTCTGTGCTTTGATAATTGGATTGTCATGAGATTCGATAGATTTGAATACATTTCTAGAGAGTTTAGTGATGTAATTAGTGATCGTCTCCATATATGTAGATCGTTGTGTATCCCGTCATTTCGGTCATACCAAGGTGCGTTCGTCATGACGCGGAGTATTTTGTTTTGAATTACTTGAATCTTTTTCATGTGGTTGGTGGCAGCGGCTCCCTATACTGGCGATCCATAAGTTATAACTGGGCGCAGAATCTGCTTGTATAATATTACTTTATTTTCCAGGGATAGAGGAGACCTTCTCCCAACGAGGGAGATGGCTAAATGAATTCTACCCCAGAATTTTTCTGCTAGATAGTCATGTGTTTTTTTAAAGTTAAGCGGCTATCTATGTGTAGGCCCAGATATTTCACCACCGAAACCCACTGAATGTTGTCATCAAAAAGTGTGAGCTGGAAAGGAGGGTCGATGACCCCCATTTCCTGAAAATAATTGCTTGTGATTTATCTACATTAATTGCAATTCTCCAATGTGTAAGGCACGTTTCAAGTTTGTCTAGAAAGTTTTCTATGGCTTTAATTGTGTATTTCAGCTGGACACCTTGCGAGAGAACTGCGGAATCATCCGCAAACAGGCAGTGAATGTCGAGTTTAATGGCGCAAGTACTGACGGTGGAGTATTGTGGGAAGTCGTGCGTGTAAATGTTGTACAAGTACGGAGAAAGGAACAATTTTACTTCTTTTCCACCATTCGTTATATACCCCTCTCTTACACTCTCGTCATTATGCCGTACTATCCGCGCCATCTGGTGGTTTCCTGTAATTTGCATATTCTTCTTCAAGATGTGTGTGATAATTCTACAGGTGAAATTTTTATTTTAGAGTTGAATTTCTGTGTGATTCTGAATTATCCTTAATTTATGGACATGAGTGTAGTTTGACTCGCATTGTTAATATCAATGTTTTATTTTTAAATTTAATCCTGATAGTTTCAACATTTATTTTGAATGTGTTGAATACTTCTAATTGTAAAGTATGTTACAATAGATAGTGTTAATCCTTTTGCGACCACAGTTCACAGCGAAGGTGAAGAAATTGCACTCTTTAGGAGTATGCATAAAATAAAATTGTTTTACAATGCAATTCAATGGCGGAGATCAGTGAGCAGATCTAGTGACTCTTTCTCGGCGAACTGAATGCATCCAAAAAAGGAGGAATTGTGAACAACTCTCATCCAGATTTGTGTGGATATTCTAAAGCATAAGGTTATTCTCTGCGACAGTTGATACACAGGAGACAGTAGGCGTTCAAAGATGTAGGTTTAATTATTATTCAATTCCTACTATTAGTTCACGCTCTCCCTATAAAATATATTTATTTATATATCTTGTGTTCAAATTTTCAATCGTTTTTTTATATAGCTTGTTTTTTACAATAAGATGACTCTTATTTCGAGGATAAAATTTGTCATTTGACCGATTTCACTCGTGCTTTTTTTTTTTTTATTTATTTGAATTTTCGCTGTTCGAGAAGGATTGAAAGTTAAGTGAAGGATTGATTGTGTGAATCTATTGGTTTTGAAACCAGTTATTATACGCATGCGATTAAGATAGTGTGAAAATCTTGATATCTATTGCAATTTGGGTGTCCAGCAGATGTATATAACCTTTTGTTGCTGAATTCAAGTTTAGGATGTACTGTGAGGTCATAAAATTGCAAATTGTGTCTCAACGAGGTTCAATCGCGGTCACTGTTATTGGATGCACTCCACAGAATACTCACAACAGGGTTGGGTATCTGAAACCCTTCTAATGTGATTTTGTCACTCATTTATTGTAATGCTCGAATTAAATGAGTCGTGTCTCTCTATTATATATTAATAAGCATATTTTTGTAACTCCAAAACTTTTATAATTTTTGTGTGTGGATTTTCTCTCTGCCCACAAGACTATCTTCGGTTAATGTTAAAGAATAGGGGCCAAATTCGGAGTATTTTTTTCAGATATTAAAGTACTCAAACATTAATATTATATTCTGGTTACACTATCCTGTAGAGAATTGCTGTATCATACTACTCATTTTTTATCAAAGTTGACACATCTTTTTTCTTTTATAAAATGTGTTTTGCAATTTGTTTCCTATACCGTAATGCTAAATGAGCTATACCTTCACATATTAAAAGGAAAAACTAATTATTTATGAAATATTTTGAAATTTTAAAAACACTCTATTATAAACAAATGCGTGAGCTACAATATCAGTAAGATTTATAAAAATTGAGGCATTTTTTTCTGTTCGAAAGTGTGCTCCGCGTACAATTCTTAAGTACGTCGTTTTAAGGAATATCTTTTAAATCACAAATATAAATAATGAATGTACTCAAAAGCTCATTAATGTTTTGCATTTTAAAAGATATACTATTGTCCTTTATAAGCGATTAAAGAAGTTATTTTTATACAAGAGGCAAATAATATTTTTTCATTTGAATAACAATGTCCATCGAAAATGTTTTAAGACGATTACGATACATTCAAGCTATGAAAACACACATACTTAAAAATGTTAATCAACATGAAAATATTCTACGAAACTGATGACATTTATATTTATGTATATTAAACGAGAAATAAATAAATAAAATAGTAAAATCACAAATGCAGCAAAATAACTTTTTCTTTTTACTTTATCTTACGTAAAGATTAGAATTCCTGGGCATTAAACCTTAAAAATCTAAAAGAGAATTTGAAAATGAAAATATTGTTACTTTTTTTGTTGTCCGACTTTGTTTTGTCTGCATAAACACAGGAAGTTAAAAGAATTAGTTCGGAAGTCAAATTGACACAAGATTCCCTCAGTTTTCTGCGAAAAAGGGTCTTTTTCTCAGGGTCATTCTGCCTCTCTTTCCATTCCTAAAACTTGATCGTGCTTTTCATCACTTTTGTTGAGACTAATCTCTGCCAAAATCAGTTTCTTTCAATAGTACTCGAATTCACGCATACAAAGCAGCAAGAGTTGTACGAAATTAGTTGAAAGAGAAGGAACCGGATGCCGAAATTCTTTGTCGCCTCCTCCTCCTTTCCCCATGGGACCAGCGTTGGGAAATACGGCTTTAAATACTATAACGAATACTCGCTAAAAATATAAAAAAAACCTCTAGGACTCCATAGAAAACGTGAATCTTTTGCATACATATTTTTAATTTTTTTCTTCGAATTTGTATTTTGACTCTTAGAGCCCCTGAGTAATCTTGGTTTATTTTCTTCATAAACTAGTTAATTTTACAGCCAATTTGCCACCTCCTAAGGTTGCCGCCGCGAGCAGGGGCCCGGCTTGCCCACCCCTAGCGCCGGCCCTGACAGTGGAAACGGAAGAAAATTGTTTTTTGGGGAGCGATTCTCTCCAATTTGTTTTGAACTTGCGATCATCAGTTTTAAATTTTGGCATTCAGTGAAGAGAAAGAAAAATGTGTTCATTTCAGTGGATTATTCATAACCCTTCCACAGCTGTGCCACGTTTAGGTAACGCTTAAGCTGGTGTCCTAATTGCTGAATTTCCACACCAAGCCATGATACAGTTTTAAAGCCTCACTCAACACAATGCTGATTTAAATGGAATTGCGTGGACGTTTGTGAAAATTCCTTTGGCACCTTCATTCGAGGTCACGATTCTTTCCTCGCATCCACGGGGAAGCAAAGAGTCCTGGAAAAGTGTTTGCACGCAACAGCGCCTTTTGAGGTGATTAAGTAACGAACTCTGGTCTGTTTGCGTCCTTTTCATGGTCTAGCGGAACGAGTGAATTTTGCAGTCTCTATCATAAGTTACATTCGACAGCATTCTTCCGCGTGTTCTCAATTTAAGGCGATTTCTCATTCATTGAACTATTTCGCAATTTCTCTGCTGGGTCTCCTTTTCGAATGATGTTCTCTTCAAATTTTTGTTGATTACTAGATTCAAGAACATTGGTTGTTTTGTTACTGTTACCGAGATAATACCTTAGTGCATTATTCCACCTTTTGCATATTCCTTATTGTAGAATTAAGCTTTGAGTGATCCCGATAACTGTTGATAGATTTCACTTTGGAGCTCTTACATTCTTTGGAAACGATAGCGGTTCAGTGCCAAGACGACCCAATTCAACTATTCTATCTTAAAACTACTTGCGTTGCGAAACTACTTTCATTAATTTTAAAGTAAAGGGGGAAATATCGTCCAGGCAGAGAAATAAACTATTGCTTCGGATAAGAAAAAAAATTTAATGTTTTGTTTTCTTTTTCCCTTGTGGATATCGAAATAAATTATAAGAAAAGTAATAAATGGATACGGAATCGTGGTAATTTGAAGAAAAGGAATGCTCCTCAAAATAAAAGGAAACCTTGATTTGAATCGAAATGTTATGGTTTGTTAGATTTGGTTTATCACCCTTCCAAATGGCGACGTCTAAAAGAGAAATTCTGCGTCAGTAGGCAGTGTGGGATGGGCGAAGGCAATTTTTTGTTACAAAACTCTTTGTTTATTGGGGTCCGAGAAATTTTCCTCGACAGTCATGATTCTTTTTTCCTATGGACGTCCGAATGTTGTCGGACATCTCTCGCAGTTATCGTTCTAAATCCTTTTGATGAGAGGGGATCACAAATACTTCGAGAGTATCTCCACCCTCGACCCAAAAAGGGAAAATCTAACTCTAAATATATATCGCGTACCCACAAAATAATATTTAAGAAATATATTGAGTTATATATATATATAATGATTTCGCTTTATTTGGATTGTTTAAGGCTGTCTTCGGTTAATGTTAAAGAATATGACCCGAATTTGGAACATTTTTTTAGATATAAAAGAAGTGAAAAATTAATGACATTCTGACTTCGCTATCCTTTAAAGAGCAGCATTTTTTGTCATACTTCCCATTTTAAACTGATTCATTTCTCCTGGTATAAAATGTGTTATGCGTTTTTTCTCCTATACCGTAATGTTAAATGAGCTATGCCATTACGTATTAAAACGAAAAAGAAAGTAATCACGGAATATTTTAAATTCTTTGAAAACACTATATTTTGTGAACAGATGTATGAGTTATAATCTTGCAAATTTCCCTGGAAATTGAGGCATTTTTCTGTTTGAAAATGTGCTTCGCGCTTACATCAAGCTCTCGTACTTTGACCGAAGACAGCCTTATCTCAGTTTTACAACCTGGAACCTTCAATTGCGTATTCATGAATACGTTTGCTATAACCAAAACGGGCATTTTTAATTTTCGGTGACAATTTGATATATTTTTTTTAAACTTACTAACATCTTTTCATTAAAAACTTTTTTAAAGACAAATTTTGAAGTTTGAGGTTTTAAAATTTAAGGAGATTTTAAACAAGCCATAATCTTTTAAAAATAACACGTTACTGAAGTGGAATTTTGTTGAAAATGTAAAAGGCTTCTAATTTCGGCGAACGCGTGAGGTAAAAATGTCTTAATATTATCTGAGAAATGCTGTCTTCAAAATCTCGTGCTGTACTTCATCACTTTCTGAGGGCTGCGGTAGCTCAGGGTATCGGATCATGTCATGAGTTCGAACCCTGTACCCCTAAAGACCTTCCGTGTAGGGCAACGATTCACGTTAAATCCGTCGAGAGCTGAAATGACCTCCCGTTTTGTGGTGTGGTAGTTAGGAGAAGGGGTGCCAGCTCACAGATGTTGTCCACTTCACTTGACCATGGTTCAAAATGACGTGGTCCGTCGCCAAAAGCCCTCGTGTAGCTGAACAGTGCGATGCTAATATTCATCACTTTCTGGTATCTTCCTTCATGTGCGTGGCGCTCCTCTGTGCTCTCCCTATCTATTCCCCTTTTGCCCTTTAAAGGGAAGTTCTGTATCTAATATTTTTGAAGGGCAAATATTCGTAATTTTTAATAATATTGCATTCTAAAAATGCGCTGCTGTTCGAGGTGAAAGCGCGTCTAAAGAATTAAGAATTCGATTGTATCGCCTTTTTAGAAAAATCCTTTCAGCAGCGAAAATGTCTCGGAAGCAAACAATTGCATGTCGCTCAACCGAGCGCTCTCTGTCCTTTCGTGCTAGAGAATTAAGGGTAGCCCAGGAAAACCATCCCTTTTGACGTAAGCGGTGACGTGCCAGGGGCTCTTAAAGGATCGAAACCGCGAAAGATTTTTATTTTCACTTTTTCATCTTTAGAAATCATTTTCGAAATGGATCACCGATGAATATTTAATTTCAATTCTAAACCATTTTTTGTGCGGAATATCCATCATCA
Source organism: Trichonephila clavipes (assembly GCA_019973935.1). NCBI lineage: Eukaryota > Metazoa > Arthropoda > Arachnida > Araneae > Nephilidae > Trichonephila > Trichonephila clavipes. The sequence continues at coordinate 150,190 of BMAU01000872.1, read as the reverse complement.
TCCTCAACCATCTTTTTTTTTTAAAAAAAAAATATAAAACCTATTATAGAGCACACACAAGAGATGTAAAAGAAAAACGTTTTGTGACTTTTTATATACATATTTTTTGTTTACTTCTCAATCCAAAATGTTACATTGTCTTTTTTAAAATTGAGTTACTATATTTGTGGAAAATGTATTCCAATAATTATTCACCTATTTAAATTTTTCTATCGATACGAAATGTAACAGTTTACGATGCATCTAAACATGGGCCGTAACACTATATGCTTCAGAGGCCCCCAAGGAAAGGGCCCATTAAAGCTAGTTACTTGCATTTTAAAATTTTGCATCTGTTCTTAGTTGTATATTGGTGGTTATTGGATTTTTTTAATAATTATTGCAGCCCCTTCTATCAGAAAAGACGGTGATTGTTGTTTTATGACACGGAAATTTATCATTTTATTATTCTTATATAGGGTGTTTTTTTAGAGGTATAGAACTTTAAATTGCAATAAAACAACGATGTATTATTCGATTGACATGAATTTTTTTTTTATTCGAAAGATAATCTTGTGGCATTACATTTTAAGTATGATCAAGCAAGATGTAGATTCGTCGAATGGGCCTAAAACGAGATTGCCGTTGTTCCCTATTTTCATAAGCGAATTTTGTTTAGCGATGAAGCGCACTTCTGGTTGAATGACTACGTCAACAAACAAAACTGCCGCATTTGGAGTAAAGCTAATCCACAAGTGTATGTCGAAACACCGTTACATCCAGAAAAACTGACTGTTTGGTGCGCTTTATGGGCTGGTGAAATCCTTCTTCAAAAACGATGAAGGCCACAACGTTACAGTCAATGGTGATCGGTATAGAGCCATGATTACTAACTTTTTCATTCCTGAATTGAACAATCATGATGTCCAGGAGCTGTGGTTCCAACAAGACGGCGCAACATGTCACACGGCTCGTGCCACAATCGATTTATTGAAAGACACGTTTGGTGACCGCCTAATTTCACGTTTTGGACCTGTGAATTGGCCTCCAAGATCTTATGATTTAACACCGCTAGACTATTTTTTATGGGGATATGTAAAGTCATGGGTCTATGCGGACAAGCCACGAACGCTTGACCATTTGGAAGACAACATTCGCCGTGTTATTGCCGATATACGGCCACAAATGTTGGAAAAAGTCATCGAAAATTGGACGTCCAGATTGGACTACATCCGAGCCAGCCGTGGCAGTCATATGCCAGAAATCATATTTAAAATGTAATGCTACAAAATTATCTTTTGAATAAAAAAAAAATTCATGTCAATCGAATAATACATCGTTGTTTTATTGCAATTTAAAGTTCTATACCTCTAAAAAAACACCCTATATTTACCCTACACAAATAAATGAGTCTTGGGATCTAATTGTGTTGTGTGTGTGGGGGAGAAGAATCATCTCGAGGGAAAATATCTGTAGTATAGATGTACGTTTTTATACAAGAACCGATAATACTGGTATTTCTCTACCGGTAGAGAAAACCGCTGCATTAGAACGATAAGTATATATATATATATTTTATTAGAGTAAATGCTAATATCGAAATACGGTGGTTTGGAAAGGCGTGATTACTTTTTATCGCTGTGAAATAAATCTCATTATGAATTATTTATTTTTCGCTGTTGTTTTTGAATATCAAAACTTGTCTGAAGCCAGTTTGCATGATTATTTTTCCTTTAGGTAGATAGGTTGATTACAAGTTACACAAAATAAAAGCCTTTTACGTCTAAAATTTTGGTATCAATGTGTAAAATAGAATTTTTGAAAACTTTTTTAAATGTATATTTCGGTGACCGACTGTCTGTTTATGAATGTCTTACTATTCAAATCTTGTTTGCAAGAGGTTAGAAAAACAATTGTAAGAAGGATTGAAATGTGGGTTGGACCCATGCCTTGGGTCAGAGGCAGAAATCCGCGGATTCTCTGTTGCGCCTTTGTTCCCTCTGTCTTGTCACATCCGATTGTTTTGGAACTATTCTTTTGAATTGCCAAATATCCGGCACATGTGAATGAATTCTCCCAATGAAGGATCTACTTCACAAGGCATTATTTGGAAGATACAATCCGACGGGTTGTGTACGTTAGGACTCGGAGGACTAACAGTTTTCAGTCAAATAAAGAAATGAAAATTATGGAGTAACATCTTGAGCAATGTAATATTATGGACGCCAGAATGCTTCCTTAGATACTTCCCCTCACACCCCTTTGGGCTGCATAGTTTATAATTTTCGTAGATTTCTTTTGCTAAATTCGGCGAATAGGTGGTTAGCGTTGTTGCATAATCGTGTGGTGTCGGCATAATATTATGCATTTGAAAAACTTGATCTGAATTAATAGTTTCTCCGGATATCTAAAACATGGATGGTTTGCAAAAACAAAAGTAAATACCAGAAGGTATAGTGTTGGACCACTCTGATTACATTATAACCCAGAAAATAAAAAAATAATTTCAAAGTACTTGGAATGAAAAGAAATTCTTCCACCTCATTGATACCTCCCTCTCTTAAAAAGCTACACGAGGGCTTGGAACTACACAGCCAAAGAAGCATTAAAGAACACATGGATTGAATAGAAATTACATAAATATTTTTTCTGATAACTATCGTAAATACAAACATCCATATTTTAAAGTGTAGCAGAAAATTTCATTTGGAAGTCAACGTTCATGACCAGAAAAAGTGCAGAAATCTTCATTTAGGAGAAGCTGTTGTTTTTCGTTGTCTCGGCGGCCTTTCGGCTGTTGTTTTGAGAAAAGGTGACCGGAAAATGTCACGACAACGTGATCTACTGAAATCCATGTCTTGGAAACTGGGCGAACACAAAGAACTGTAGCAGACGTTGGAGTGGCAAGAAGTGTCATTGTAAGACTGTGGGATCGATTCCAAAAAACAGGGAATGTTCGACGTCGGCCAGGACAAGGTCATTTACATTCTAAAAAAGCAAATTATGACCGATATATTCTTACTCAAGCCATGCGGGTGGTCTGTGTGCCAGTTGTGCACATTCCGTTGGCAACAAGACATCGTATGGCCCGAAGAAAGTGGGCTCACTATTATCGAGATTCTGATGCAAAGGGATGGGAGTTAAGTACTGTTTACAGACCAGTGCCGATTCAGTTCAGAGTGTACACCAGACGTGTTTTGGTATGTCGAGAAAGGAGCACACGAAATAACACTATATTCGTTCAGAAAAGAGAACATTTCAGACGAGGTGGTGACGAGAACGTTATCGGAGCTGGTACGCCCTCTCTCCTAACTTCCACATCATACCAACGGGAGGACGTTTGAGCCTCGATAGCTTTAACTTGCATCAGCTCCTCTACACGGCAGGTCTTAGGCGGCACTAGGCTCGAACTTATAACACACCGACCTTAAGTCCATGACCATAACTATTAGGGTACCGCAGCCTTTAGCCATTTAAGAAAATGTGTATCTTAATGTTTTTCTTTTTCTTTTGCCATATCTTTTATTTTAAATACTGCTAATTTTTAAAAAAAACAACAAATACTTAATCCATTTCACTGATTTAGTCACATTTTTAATTTCTGCTGTCATTTTGCAAAAAATAACATATTAATGTATCCAATCTCATTTTAAAAAATTATGGAGAATTTGAATTGATAAAAATCAATCGCTAAGATGAAATAAGACGATGAACATCGATAACTTTTCGGATAATTAATGATAGGAAGCAAAAATTTTACCTAGAAAACGTTTGCTGTGTGCAATGAAAGCAGACACAGAAAAAAATTTTCCATTTTATTCCCTATTTGCGTGATTCATATTCCATTTATGAACGAAACGTCTGATAACATTCTCTTTCTGCTTGTTAGCTCCAATGTTTGTGATGTTTGCTTTATAATTTTCGGTATATTACTTCCAACGAGATGGCTCCAGATTTTCAATAATATTACGATAATTAATGTCTTTAAATCGAAATCACATGCAAATCCAAGCAAATGGGAAAATAAAAATATAAATGAGCATTGATGTACGTCAGCAGTTCTGTTGTAGTTGTTACTTATACCACCTGATCGACTGTAGCATCGGATCAAGGTCCACGAAATTCATCTCGGCTGAGGGCTAGATGTTTACGCCTGTCGTTAACCGTAGCTTTGAGCACCATGCAGGTGACAGTACAATTTGGCTCGGTTCTACCACAATTTTGAGGGAGAACACTCTGGGGGTGATCAAGGTCCTCCCACCTCCCTTTCCCTTCCACTTCACGAGATGACTTGCGGCTCGACGGCTATTTAGAGTACCCCCATGCCGCGAAGGCACTCTTTACATTTAAAAACACCCCCTCCCTTCGGGATTCGAACCCAGTCCCCTACGGGAGCGCAGTCAGCCTCACTAACCACTGTACCGTACGGGCGGCCCACATCAGCAGTTAACCTTTTGATCGCCACCGCTCCCCTTCCTTATGTATCTGTCTGACATTGCGGACCCCTTCCTGACTCCCAACATATGGCTGAATTATTTAAAAGTTCAATGCGGACAATTAAGTGATCTAGTCTAGGATGGGACAAGTTTCAATTTTTCCTTCAGGCTTTGTAAAATAGGGAACATTAAACGAGAGACGCATGAAAAGGTGCTGGGGACGTTATTGGTTAAAAACTGGATTTGACTTTAATTTTCTCAGTTAACTGTCAGGGGAGCTATCACAAAAAGTGAACGGAAATGTTTTTGCACCTGCCGTATGTGAAAGATTAGGTATCTCTCAACTGGCGTCTCGGAAGAATACCAGACAATGAGAAATGAGTGTACGGAACTATTACATCAAATCAAATGCACTTTTAAAGTTGAATCTGTATGAAAATTGTAAACACACAAGCTACTATTTGATGGAAGAAACATGCTTTAAAATGACCTCGAGGATATTCTACGCTGGAAAAAAATAGTTGTTTGTAAAAAATTGTTGAGAGACGATCATTTCATTGTTGGTTGTGTAGCTCATACAAGAGACTGCATTAATACTGTTTTTTCTTTCTTATTATTTTTTTAAGCAAGGAACAAATACCATTCTTCTTTTTAAAATAAAGGTACAAAAACAGGAGTTGGAAAATATTCCTTCTCGTCATGAAATATATCTTCTCTAATTTACAATTCGAAGCAATATTCTAGAGGGAAAAATGGAATGAGACTCTGGTCGGTGTGTGATTGCTTCATTCATACGAGGCCTTGAAACCAAATAGCATTGACTCACCCGAGCATGTGGTCGGCCTCCATTCTGACGTCATCACCCTTGGTCACCGGAGTAACGCAGAGGTGAATAACAATTAAGTCGGGTGTTTTTTTATCTTCCTTTTTTTTCCCCCGACTACTTTACTGGATTTGATTATAAATTGAATAATTGGATTGAAAAAATTGTTAGTTTTCCACTTTTAAAAAAGATTTTCGGTATTTTAATTGATAATTGGCCGATTCTCCCGATCTATAATTTTTGTTGCATTTTGATGACTGTCATCAGGAGAGATGTTCTGGTGATCGTGTGCTATACAGCATGAGACTTCGTGTGTTGAGATTTGATTAAAAAATGAGGAAGAATACTTGCTTAACTAAGAGCATACGGCATACATTTTATGACGAAAAATAAAAATGGAAAGAGATTTGCGTACATGTTGAAACAAAAATCTGATTATTTTGGTTGTTAATTCTTGAAATATTTAGTTACCTTTAAAACGAGTGCTTATGATCTTTTGTCAATCAAGAACAATTTTCAAACCATTCTCAGTTTAAAAGAAGCTTGTGATTCAATTGAATACCAGCCTTAAGGTATCAGACTCCGTTCGGAACCGTGATTTTAAAAAAGCGCACAAATGGATAATTTTCATGATATTTAGTGTCACTTAGATTAAAATACATGTATAAAATTGTTTTAAGGACATTTTTACAAAAAAAAAAAAAAAAAAGAAAGAAAGAAAAGAAATATTGATGTACGATATTTGGGCAAAAAATTAACTTCGAAGAACCTTTTTTTCAAAATGTTCTCCTTTTGTAAAAAATGCTTCTATTATAATATTTTGCCTGAGTATAGCACAGATCTCTGTACAGAGGCTCAACTATGATTTTTGAAAAATTCACATTATCTTCAGTTACAACCATTTGAAATAATTATCGGCGTTTTTTTCTTAGAATTTCTCCCCTCAGTTGTCGTAAAACATGGATAAACCCACTTCTAAGTTATATATTTCAAAAATTCTAGTTGAGCCTCTGTACACAGAACTTATCTATAAACAGGCAAAATATTATTACAATAGAAGCATTTTTCACAAAAGGAGAATATTTTGGTCATTCTATTTTCATTTTTTTTTTTTTTTTGTCAAAATATTGTACTTGAATAATTTTTTATTGTAAAACTATTCTTAAAACAATTTTATATACATTTTCTAATCTAAAAGACACTAAATATCATAAATATTATTCATTTATACGCTTTTGCAAAATCACGGTTCCGAACGGAGTCGGATACCTTAAGTGAAAAGGCGCGGAAGAGTAAAGAGAGCGATAACGAAAAAAAAGTCTTATTTGTGCGTGTTTTGCATTTGTTTTAGAATATGTGTCATCTCCATATTTTGTGTTATCTTTAGAAAGCTCATTATATCTTCCTTCCTTTTTGATGAAAGTACAGTTTTCTTGTACTTATATCGGTTGTGCTGAAAAGAAAATATGAACTCTGCACCTTAACATTGCAATTGCTAACTTATTTGTGCGTGTTTTGCATTCGTTTTAGAATATGTGTCATCTCCATATTTTGTGTTATCTTTAGAAAGCTCATTATATCTTCCTTCCTTTTTGATGAAAGTACAGTTTTCTTGTACTTATATCGGTTGTGCTGAAAAGAAAATATGAACTCTGCACCTTAACATTGCAATTGCTAACTTATTTGTGCGTGTTTTGCATTCGTTTTAGAATATGTGTCATCTCCATATTTTGTGTTATCTTTAGAAAGCTCATTATATCTTCCTTCCTTTTTGATGAAAGTACAGTTTTCTTGTACTTATATCGGTTGTGCTGAAAAGAAAATATGAACTCTGCACCTTAACATTGCAATTGCTAACTTATTTGTGCGTGTTTTGCATTCGTTTTAGAATATGTGTCATCTCCATATTTTGTGTTATCTTTAGAAAGCTCATTATATCTTCCTTCCTTTTTGATGAAAGTACAGTTTTCTTGTACTTATATCGGTTGTGCTGAAAAGAAAATATGAACTCTGCACCTTAACATTGCAATTGCTAACTTATTTGTGCGTGTTTTGCATTCGTTTTAGAATATGTGTCATCTCCATATTTTGTGTTATCTTTAGAAAGCTCATTATATCTTCCTTCCTTTTTGATGAAAGTACAGTTTTCTTGTACTTATATCGGTTGTGCTGAAAAGAAAATATGAACTCTGCACCTTAACATTGCAATTGCTAACTTATTTGTGCGTGTTTTGCATTCGTTTTAGAATATGTGTCATCTCCATATTTTGTGTTATCTTTAGAAAGCTCATTATATCTTCCTTCCTTTTTGATGAAAGTACAGTTTTCTTGTACTTATATCGGTTGTGCTGAAAAGAAAATATGAACTCTGCACCTTAACATTGCAATTGCTAACTTATTTGTGCGTGTTTTGCATTCGTTTTAGAATATGTGTCATCTCCATATTTTGTGTTATCTTTAGAAAGCTCATTATATCTTCCTTCCTTTTTGATGAAAGTACAGTTTTCTTGTACTTATATCGGTTGTGCTGAAAAAAAAAATATGAACTCTGCACCTTAACATTGCAATTGCTAACTTATTTGTGCGTGTTTTGCATTCGTTTTAGAATATGTGTCATCTCCATATTTTGTGTTATCTTTAGAAAGCTCATTATATCTTCCTTCCTTTTTGATGAAAGTACAGTTTTCTTGTACTTATATCGGTTGTGCTGAAAAGAAAATATGAACTCTGCACCTTAACATTGCAATTGCTAACTTATTTGTGCGTGTTTTGCATTCGTTTTAGAATATGTGTCATCTCCATATTTTGTGTTATCTTTAGAAAGCTCATTATATCTTCCTTCCTTTTTGATGAAAGTACAGTTTTCTTGTACTTATATCGTTGTGCTGAAAAGAAAATATGAACTCTGCACCTTAACATTGCAATTGCTAACTTATTTGTGCGTGTTTTGCATTCGTTTTAGAATATGTGTCATCTCCATATTTTGTGTTATCTTTAGAAAGCTCATTATATCTTCCTTCCTTTTTGATGAAAGTACAGTTTTCTTGTACTTATATCGGTTGTGCTGAAAAGAAAATATGAACTCTGCACCTTAACATTGCAATTGCTAACTTATTTGTGCGTGTTTTGCATTCGTTTTAGAATATGTGTCATCTCCATATTTTGTGTTATCTTTAGAAAGCTCATTATATCTTCCTTCCTTTTTGATGAAAGTACAGTTTTCTTGTACTTATATCGGTTGTGCTGAAAAGAAAATATGAACTCTGCACCTTAACATTGCAATTGCTAACTTATTTGTGCGTGTTTTGCATTCGTTTTAGAATATGTGTCATCTCCATATTTTGTGTTATCTTTAGAAAGCTCATTATATCTTCCTTCCTTTTTGATGAAAGTACAGTTTTCTTGTACTTATATCGGTTGTGCTGAAAAGAAAATATGAACTCTGCACCTTAACATTGCAATTGCTAACTTATTTGTGCGTGTTTTGCATTCGTTTTAGAATATGTGTCACCTCCATATTTTGTGTTATCTTTAGAAAGCTCATTACACATCTTTCTTCCTTTCTAGATGAAAATACAGTTTTCTTGTACTTATATCGGTTGCTTAAAAGAAAATATGAACTCTGCACCTCTAACATTGCAATTGTTAACTCCAAATGCAATTCGGTGATACAAATTGAAATGAATCGGTTTGTGGTTTTTACTTGGAGTCTTTTTAATGCAATAAACACAATTTTCATGAAAAAAGCGATCAGCCTATAGATGCAGATGTAAATATTTTCTATCTTGGTCTTAAAGTCTAAAATATGAAAAAGCATGATTTGCTTCCGTAGAGGAAAATACTTATGGGGAAAATTATTTGTTGTTGCGAAATAGACGTTCATGGAGGCTACTTCGGTATACCCCCTCCTTTTTATTCTTTTTTCTTTCGAAGAACCAATATTTATACTCCGAAAATAGTTTTGTGACTTAAATGGAAACATTTCCAATGGAGAGTTGCATCACTACACATATAATCTTTGTGACCAGGATTTTTCTTCGCAAATTCACTATAAAGTAAAGTGGTACAAACAGAGAAAGAATGAAGACGCTCACGCGGAGTTGGAAGTATAAGAAACCAACAGCTTTCGACTCATAAGTTATACTACTGTGTTCTCAAAAAGATAGTGTTCGCATTCATCCAGGGGAAAATATCACGTGTATAGGGGCTGTTACGCGTGAACTTTGTCGAGGCTCTTAAGTTCCCGCGTTGGCGTGGTATGAAAGTTTGGAGAGCGTGGATATACTAGCTTAAATGTTGTCTTCGTCACTTGACAGTGGTTCACAATTATGAGCTCCGTTACCAGTAGTTCTTGTGTTGTTTCAAAATGTAACCCTTTGAAACACTCACTCGAGGAAAACCTACTATTTGATGCAGAGACAAAACTCATCCTTATTTTAAAGTTAGAAATAGGAAAGAAATTCTGTAAAAGCGCCACTGTGTGAGGAAAGAAGAAGCGTCGATAATCTGTTCAAATATCAACCCTTCAACTGCGTCCACTGGGCGGGGTGAATGAACTCGTCGATTCAAGCAATCATCTTTAACGAGCTGAAGAGAAAAAGTTATGAAATCAAAAACAGGACTGAAAAAAGACGTTTGCCCCAATTTTTATTATGATTTGCTTTCCTCACTATTTTATTGAAATTTATTTTGAGTTGTTTTAATTCGTATTTTTTCCCGTTGTTGTGATCTAATTTTGAGGTAATACTGTTTGTGGTCTCTGAAAGAGATGGGGTGACTCTAACCACTGGGGAAACTGCCTTATTTGACGTCACACGGGAATGAAATGGACGGCTCTCTTCAGGGCGATGGACTGGGGAGAGGGTTGAGTCAAAAATGATGCCACAGAGAGTTAATTGGATGCTATTTCCTTCTTTCCGGTATCGGAACTGCCGTTGTTAATGAATACGGATGGCTTCGTAATTCATCTTATATTCAAGTAATAATTCCGCATCATTGCACTGTTCCGTCCCACTTTGTGTCATCTCTGTTCTGAGAGTCAAACTATCTACATAACAATTTCGATTTTTGAAAAAAATCCATTTGAACGAATATTAAATTAAAAAAATAGTGTATATGGATTAAATAATATCGTCACCAAACTTCATCAACAAAAACCCATTTATTTACACAATCAACGTTTTTTCCTAATATATATAATGCAGTTTGATACAATTTTTTTTTCTTTCGATATGCGTGCTCTCATGTTTCAGCTTTGGTTTTGTGTTTGCAATATTGAATAATTTTTGACGATTTTACCTCGCTTCGAGTCCTAGTACCATTGAAGGCCAGGGAGCGTATGCACGTTAAATCTGCCGAGACTCAAAAGTCCTCTCCCGTAGGCGTGGTGTGGTAGTTTGGGGCTCAGGTGCCGTCCTCGTCACTGACTGAGGCTCAAAACCACGAGTTAATATCCCTCATTTTGTTCTTTGTTCGACGCCGACGTTTATATAACTCCCATTCTCTCGATTTCGAAATTGAGCCCATGGAAAGAGTCCATTTTAAATTATCTTAAATTATTATTCAATTCCTGCTGTTAGCTCATTCTCTCTATATATTCATAAATTTATTTACCTTGTTCAAATTTTCAATCGTCAATAAAATACTTTCTATTCATACATTCAAAGGAGGAATTAACTTTTTTTTATATTGCTTTTTATCTCAAAGCAATGTATCCAAAGAGCCATTGCTTCCCCGCTGTCTATTTCATTCTTAAAAGGTGCCATTACGTAGAAAGTTAATGTGTCTCACACTCACTTTAAAGGGGGTTTGTTTGAGACTCGATCCATGAAAATGCCCACGTGACTTTATCGCACTCCCTTCACCCAAATCTATTTGCTTTTAAATCTAAAGTTGGAATTTTATACTTAATCTGAATTGTTTTACCTATACATTTTGAATAATGTTTTATCGGAACTTTTATATCTATGCATATATATATATATATATATATATATATATATATATATATATATATATATATATATATATATATATATATATATATATATGCATACAATTTTACATTTGCATATTTTTAATCTTTTAAATTTTTAACAAATGTTTGGCGCAGTCTAGCCCAAAGTGGATCTTGCGTCATTCACCTCAATCTTCAACATGTCCTGATGCCACAAAGATCCACCGTTATAGAGGAACTGATGCCGAGCTTCAAAGTTCTCGCATTGGCGTGATGTGGTAGTTCGGAGAGGGGGCTATCTGCTCAAATGTTTTCCTCGTTATTTGACTTTGCTTCAAAATAGTGTCCATCTCCTCACTTTAGTACAACAAATGAATCTTGAGAGAGGACATTTTTTAATACACGCTCGAAAGTAACCAGCGAATCCTTTGCGATTTCCTTTGGAAAGCGAAATTCAACAAGACTTCCACATTTAATTTAAAAGAGGGCTTTTTAAACAGCATAAAATCGCATCTGCAGCTGAATCGTCCCTTTAAAAATGTTTTGCCCTTTGAATTTAGATTTTGAGACACGGTAAATTTCATTTAAAAAACACGTACACCCACTGCGGGGCTTTTAAAATTGCAATACCATAACAGAGAGGGGTGATACACACAAATGCGCCGAATTCTGCGATATGGAAACTATTCGAATTCAAACGAAATCGAACGACGTGAGAGTAAGAAACGGCATCTCAAATTCTATAGAAAAGAAGAGTTACGCAGTGGATTTCTCATTCGAAAATCGCATTTGAATGTTGATGGGTCGTGAAAAAATAGTGCTATGTTTCTAGTACCAACGAGAAACGATTCTCATAACGTGTTAGAATTCGATAGCGGCCGGATCGTGGCCTACCGAAAGTGGTGTTTATCATTTCACTATATTGCTGTTCGCATTGGTCAAAATATAATTATTGTCCTGCGAATGCGAAATCGATGGATTCAGGAGATTCATACTGCCTTTAACACCCGAGAGAAGAGACAATGTTGTGTGGATCTTACATCCACATCCTGGAATTAGAGTCAAGAAGTGGGCTTGTGTTGGTAGCGTAAGTTCCGCACCGACAGCTCCTCCAACTGTCTCATGACTGCAGCGGGGCCAGTCTGGTTTGTTCAACGGCAAAACGTATTTTTTTCAGGCTAGTTCCGGTTCTGCGTGCCGTATCACCGTGTCGAAAGGCACCGAGGAGGATGTACATGCCTGGTCGGATTCCATATCGTCACACATACCTCGCACCTGGTATACCTAACGTTTGCCCATGTTAAAACGTGAACAGCTTCGCATACTGCATGTTGCCCTTCGTATCGACACAGAGACTTTTCGACTGACCTGCGGGTTCTCCAGCTCCCTCACCCACTGAAACATGGGTTGCTGAAAGAAGGGTCCATGATTTTCTGAAATGATTTGCCCGTAGGTGTCATCCAGGCCCAGTTCGATTGGATGCTTAACCGAGTTAGAGCCGTTTTGTAATTTTAATGGTCAACAATATATAATTTGGTACAATTTGCGAGTCATTTTGCGCTATTAAATTATTGTGACTTTTTTAAAAGATTAGCATTTCTTAAAACTTTCTAATTTTCATTTCTTAAGGGTTTTTTTTTAAACATCTAGAAAATATTTCAAATCTCGCTAAATACTCTCCGATTAATTTTTTTTTTTCATTCAGTCCGTAGGGCTGAGTGCTTTGACCAAGATTATTAAAAGAGGATTTAGTTCCACTTCTATCTGTCCGAACTTTATTGTTATTCCTATTCAGTGTTTGATTGTGTAGATCTGTTGAATGAGCACTCGATAGGAGTTCTTTTGAAGTGGACTCGTCTTGTTTGTTTTCCTCAAGCTTTCTGTTCCGACTCGCGAGATTTCTTACAAGTGTTTCTTTGTTCCCGACACAATATCCTGTAGTTATCATTTTATTCATTTGTTTTATTGAACCAAAACGGGGTGGAAGAACTTTCTCTGTCGTTGCGTGACGTCAAAAAAAAAAGGAATTTTGTTTCCCTTTCTGTTGCAATGCGTTCACCTCCTTTTCGTGTCAGATAAATCCCTGTGATTGATTAGGATGCATGGATTCTTCGTCGACAGCAGTTTTTCACTAACAATAAAAATATATATATATCGAAAGTACTCGTGTAATATTCGAAGCGAAACATTAAAAATTCCATTGAAACATCGCAGATCTTCTCCTTTTTATTAAGGTACTAAGTGAAATCCATTTCATTAAAATACAGTGAGTATCGCAACTCGCTTTAAAAATGCACGTACCTGAAATTTCAAAATTATCTAAACAAGGGCACTGATCAAATGAACTACCACCCAATTCAAAGCAGCGAAGCAGAAGGAATTGCATTGCGGCCACTTATAAATATTTCGAAAGAAAATTAAAGTTAAATCTAATTATTTTTTAGTTTATATTTCCTTGAAATTAATAGTATCTCATTTCTTTGCCGAAGAAAAAGGGAATTGTTGGTAAATGAAAATTAGAAAAGTAGAGGAACTACAAAAAAATTCTTTTTCTGAAGTGATGCATGAAGCATAAAAAAGTTATAAATTATATATGTATTTCATTTACATAGACACATTTTAAGTATTCATCCTAAAGATGTAGGTTTTATTGAAAACAAAAATTAAAGGAGTGATTCAAGAGTTCAGATACGCGAAGGGAATCTAGATAAGAAAAGTATTGACTCTCCATGTCAGTGTTTCTTAAATTAGAGGTCGCGCGATTTGTAGCTGGAATCAGCAAAAGTTTTAGGATTTTTCACATATCTTTTTGCATAAAACCATCTTTTTTGCCATTAACAAATAGTTTAACACCTTGTATATATGAAAAATAATCAAGATAAGAAAATATACACAACGAAGAACTTTTTGACTTAAATTATCATAAAACCATTTATTTTATTTGTTTTCCATGTACTGCTGTTGGTCCGTCAAAGACCCTGCATGTGCAAGGTTCGAGTGTTTTAGCAACGCATGCGAGCGCGTTTTAATTTAACCGTAACCACGGGTTTCGCCAGCCTCGTCGGTTTCAAAATGTCAATCTTTCTATGCAAGTGGGTTTTTACGTTGACCTCCCTTAACTCAAAAATATGTACGACGTTGTAAAAGTAATGCTCTCAAAAATGAACTCAAAATGAGCATATTTAATTAACGGATTTTGATTACGTTAAACAAGTAATTACGTTATATAATGTTTTTTTTTAAATTTTGTTCCTTAATTAAAATTTCTATATCGTTATATTCAAAGTAAAAATTTATTGCGGGCGTTAATTACTGCAAAAATACGAATGAAACATATATATATATATACACACACACATATATATAAAAGTACCCCAACATATGTAATTTTTAAGCAATGCGTATGGGCTCGAACAAAATTTTTGTAATAAAAAATGGGGTCGACACCCCGAAAAGTTCCAAGATCCCCGGATCTATATACTAGTGCGTGTGAAGAATTAACGAATCAAGTGCGAACTGATCGTGATTGATTCAAAGCGATGGGGTTCTGTCGCAAAATGCCGCTATAGGATGCCGGGGCAGATGCTGTTTAAGTGAGGTTGGAGGGAGGTAAAAGTAGCATTGTATTTATTGTGATAAGAAATATATACAAATTTTTTGCGTTTGTCATTACTTTTAATAGTGATTGATATCGTTAGACTTGATAGTTTGTGATACTGCCAGTTATAGGGAGGGAAATATCCGTGTCAAAGCGTAGAACCTCTGTGCTATAGAGAGACATGTTTAACAAAAAGTCAAACCTTGCAATCTTCTTTTTGAATTGTACTCCTCAAAACTAAGTGAAATATTTTGAGGAAAAGGATAATCGGGATATAACCCGCATTTTTATTGTAATTTTTTCTTTCCCTTTAAGTTTTGACATTTTATTTAGCTTTTTAAATTAAGCTTTGACATGCATCGTAAGAAATTCATTTTATGAGAATGCGTTCGAATTTGAATTTCGAACTCGACGAGGTAAGAGACGAACTCAACACTCTTTCGTGAAAGGAATCTGATACCATAGTAGGTGTCGTTCTCGTCACTTGAACATGGTTCACAATCAAGGATGCTACTCCAAGAGGACCTTGATTTGAATTTCATTCAAGCTAGAATCAACTTCTGAATTTGAGCTCTTTTTACTCTTTTCATCGTAATCAATTTTTAAAGCTGTATTCAAATGTTTTTTTATTTAAACTCGCTGCACAGCCCCAAACCTCTCCCTTTCATTATGTTTTCTCATCGATCGATTTCCTAGGGATCGTTTCTTCCGCTGCTTACTTCCGAAATCGACGTATAAGAAGCGCAAAATTCTTTTTTAATCCGCCGAAAGAATAAAAAAAAATTTGTCCAATTTATCTCTCGCCCAATTCTCTGTTATTTTATCTTTTTATTATTATTATTATTATTCCCCCGTCTCTTCCGTCGCAGACGATGATGGAATCCAGCTGTCATGGCATCCCCCTTCCCGACTCTCCCCTTTGGTGTGGATCAGACGACATTATCATAATTCGGGGTAAGGGGGGTGGGTAATAAGGGAGAAAATCCATGATGAATACTTTTGGAATGGTATTACAAATGTTTTTGAAAAAAAAAAGTGATTTATTTTTTACCCGACTCGAATTAACGATAAAGAGACAAACCTTACTTTACATAAATATCAAAGCTTGAATTAAGTTTTTAAAAAAATTCTGGGGTTATAATTTTCTTTCTCGTTTTTTTAAAAAAAAAGGCAAAAGTTACATACACGAGCTATTTTCTTCGCTATCACCGTTTCAGATTCAGTTAATGTTCCACTCCATTAAAAAAAATAATCTGCTTTGGAAAAACGTCGAAGAAAATAGAACATCCACTCTCGAAGTTGGTTGGTTCATGTTGAAATGAAATCCCTCTACAGTAGTGCAAAATGTCTTTTTTTTAAACTATGCACCGAGCCTGCAAGGTATTGGGAGGCTCACATTGGTGTTTTGGGGAAGTTTAAAGTGTGAAATGCCAGTTCAGGCTATCGCTTGATCGGAATTCAAAACTACGCCAATAGCTCTCATGTTGATCCGGCGATCTTCATAAACAATTCAATGCAGCAATCACTGCGATGTGCTGAAAAGAAATTCGTGAAACGGAGAAATGGCTCAACGCATTTTTCTGTGTCACTTAGACTGGTGGTCATTGGTGGGACTCTTCTCCCCTCGACATCGATGGCCGAGGAATGAAGAGAACACTTTTCCAAAGTTCACATTGTTGCGCCTTCTCTTCGTTCCGCAAATAATTAATTAGTTTGAGGCCTTTAAAAGAGGAGAGAAATGAAAAGAGACGTTTCTTTGTGTTTCTTATCGTCCAGAATTCTTGCTGCATAATTAATTTGGTCTGCATTGTTAGAAAGTTTCGAGGGATGGGAGTTATTTTCAGAATGAGCCCGTGAGAAAAGGATATTTTTTTTAAAGAAAAAGGACATTCTTAACTTAAACAAGCTTTTGCGGGAACAGAAAATCCAATCTAGTCAGTCATATAAAACAAAGGTCATTTCGCTATAAATTTTGTCATGTCTGAAAATATCTGTTAAGCAAATTATCATCACCGTTAATGTAACCTAATGAATAAAATGGATTGTTTTGCTCGTTATTTGTGAACAAACGAGACCCATTGTGCTGAATTTAGTAAAAGCGCTGGAGGGTTTGAGTGACACATGTCGGTGGGTACATGACCGCATTCCCCAATGCACATGGTTGGTACAAAAACCAGCCATCAGAGCTTCTGTAGTGACAGGGCAGTGCGTGGAGTGTCCGATTGAATTTCTGCCTGTCGAACCCATGTGGTCAATGATTGGACAACACCTGGCCATTACTCGCTGCTACACCAGATCAATGTGTGGAAGCAGCATTAAAATAACTTCCACTGAATGCCAAATGATAGCATCGTCCTCGGCATTTTCATTCCTTTGTACAGAGTGATACATTTGGCTCTTAACAGGGGTGTTAAAAATGTTTCGAGAGCCCAAAATACAAACAATTTTCGACTAGAAATAATTCTTTGAGATTAAAATGAAATAATTTGATTCTTTTACACATTTCTTATAAAGGAATAAAGTTTCAAAAAAGTATAAAATATCTAAAATATAATCATAATTTTAAAAATAATAAGCACATAAAAATAAGAAAAATTTTTGTAAGAAACAAATAGTAAGTTTTACAACGCGCATGATATTTTCTGCAATAATAATTCTAATTGCTAGCAATAAGTTGATTTATAAAGTCAAATATATCCTTATTACATGCTGGTCTATCTTATATAAATAGAATAAAAAATAATATTTTTAAAAATAAAAAAAAGTACAATTTTTAAATTTTTTTTAAAAAACTCAATTTTTGTTGAAATATTTCAAAAAATTAAAAATTTATAATACTATAAATAGCTAAGATTTGAAGATTATGATAGAATTTATAATTCTGTAAAGTTTTATACATCAAAGTATGATAGTTTTTGAAACGCAATACGCGTAATTGAAAAAAAACACAAACTGAGAAAAAGGCTTTAAAGTTTTAAAATTGAATTTGAGAAAATAAATCTTAAAACTTACATGCTAAAATGCTCCAGGATCATAAGATATACCTTCCTGTTCCTGAAACAGCTCAATTTCTTTACTCTTTTTAATTTTCTTGGCTCTGCGAGCTTCAAAAGATGATTCTAAGCGCCTCTGTCTTGACGTAAAGATTCGACGATTGTCACGTTCAGCCAGGGACACACAAACATTTCTGTTAATTTTTAAGCCAAATTTCTCTAAAATAGTAATAAGTATTTGATTTCCATCATTAAAAACACTGGTTGCTAGATTTGCAGCAATCTCTGCAATCTGAAGACTAGAACCAATCGTCTTAGGACAAAACTTCCAAATTAATGAATTTAAACTTTCATTAGGATTCTGTGTCTTACCTCCTAAACATTTCTTCAGGAGTGCCGGATGAGATAAGTCTGCAAATACAGGCTTAATTACATCTCGAACAGCTTTAGCAACTGAGGGTTTGTGTTTATAATTTTGTAAATTATTATTAATTGCGGCATTATACTTACACCATGTATTTGGATTTGTAGGACCAAACCAGTGCATCGGTTCATCAACAGTGCTGCAAGAATGACCCCAAACAGCCCAAATGGCTTTCCGCATTTCCTTTACACTAGTAGAATTGCATCGAATAGCATTACCATAGTAATGCGCAAGTTTATCAATTAAACTATCAGTTAACCTACCTTTACCGCCAATAGTTTTACCATCAGATAATTTCTTTTTACTCTATACTAATTTAAGCTTCCTAAGTCTTGTACCCATTCTCTTTTGCACATGGCCTACACATTCTATTTTCTGAATAAGATGGTCATCGCCGTATGGCTTTTTTTCAGAAAGGGCATTGAATGTTTTTGTGTCACCATCTCCTATGTAGTTCGAATATTTCAGGTTGTGAAGCTTTTCTGATCGATTAAAAATCCTCAACATCCCGTCAACCTCCATCTTACCAGCAGAGCCAGAATAATTTTTTCTACATGAAATCTTATGCGCTCTTTGCCATGTATGTACTTGATACCAAACTTTACCCCTTTATAACTGTCGCATCCTTTGAAAATGAGGACAACACTTCCCTATCCAAAACCTTACCTGTTTCAGCCCTTATTACAGTACATACTCCAATCAACGATGAATGTCCTCTCGTCTTCCAGGTACCATCACCACTTACCGTTAAAAGGTTATCAGGTGACGAAGAATTTTCTTCGACAGCTGCCCTTTTCATGCTTTCTTCAGCGACTTCCTTCATAACACGTGAAAGTTTATTATTAATAACATCATATGATTTTTGTTCAACAGGATTAGGAAGATTCATTACAGCACAAAAGGTTTTTAATGACTCTAAACCTTGGCCTATGCATCTCATTGCTAAAATAGATCTTCTGTTAATTTCTGGAGCATTATTTTTATTCCCAGTGTTTTCACAGCTTGAAAAAGTACAAACACTCCCACAGTTTTTACAACGTACTTCAAAATTCGAACATAAACCACGAGTGGACTTTTCATTAATTGTTAATGGTTTATGACATTTTAAACATGATACTGATAAAATAGAGCTAAAGGTTGAAATAAAATCAAAAATACGATATCCTTCGAAGTTTTCACTTACCTTAACAAGATTTGACTTTAATGAAGTCTGAATTCCTGAGATTTTATTACTGGAAGCACACTTACTTGTATCTCTCCTTTCTGCAACATATGTATGAGGACATACCTTCATGAATTGGTTCCCTCTAAATCTCTCTTCTTTTCTTAGGACGTTTACCTGAAGGTCTACGATGTGTATTTTCCATTTCAATCGAGAGAGTTTTGTTTTCAATTTTGATAAACGGTTTTAAACAACGCTGTTTTGAATTTCGATAAGTTATTTCAAACAACGTGCTAGCATTACCAAAACAGAATCAAAACACATTAAAAAAGTGTGTTGAGTTGCAAGCTTCCTTCTCATTTAACCAAGTGTTTAAAATATTTCATGAGGCTTTTTAAAAACAGAAAAATAAAACGTATGCGGAAACCAAGAATAAGTGGGTGTGGCATGTGGCCATTGAAACATTGTTATTACTAAATTGCTGTTTGGAATTTTTCGAATAACTTTCGAAGTTTTTGTAGTACGATCACGTGGTTTGTATCAAAATGTTCAAAAGAAAATGAGGAACAACATATATTTTTTTCGAAAATTCGAAAAAATCCAAGATTAACACCCCTGTGACCTCTTAATGTTGCTTGTTTGGATGAATAATAGTTATTTTAAAGTGCAACATACAATGTTTGGGGTGGTATGTAAACTATTTTCGTTCAAGTTTCAATGTATTTTGATATCATGTGATAGTCCTTCTGTTACTTTAAAATAGGACGTCAATAAAAATAAAACATGTCATTCGATTCATTGACTCGCATTTGTTTTTCCTATTCTGCTCACGAAACTATATTTATGTATTATTCGTTGTTATAAAATAGTTTGTTCCCTTTCGAAAGTTACGTTTTCAAATGGTTCCCATGGAAGCACAATGTGGATAGTTTCCTTTGTCATGTATCTCTACACAAATGGATTTCGGTAAAAAAGGAAAGAAATCGTTATTTTTTAATTTTTTTTTCTTACCATTCAAGATTTTTACTTTCCACGTAATACCACGTATTCTCAAGCTTTTTACTTAAACACATAATACCTTTAAATCCACAATTAAAGAAGAAATGCTCAAGTTTGAAATTACCAAGAATAAAAATTTTCCAAAATATTATCATTGCCATTTGGATCCCGCAATTTTAAAATATTTTTCCACCGACTGCTCTAAAATCATAAAAGCTTTAAATGAGGTCTTTATTAACGTCACTCTTTAAAGCAACCTGAGGGCTGTTGGTCATGGACCTCGTAGTTTTAAACCGCAGTCAAGGAACGACTCTCTTCTAACTTCTACACCATCCCGACCGGAGGGCTTCGAGCTTCAACAGATTTAACATGCATCCTTCACGCTGTGATCTGGTTGCAAGCCATTAAATTCAAGCTGCAGCTCTTCAGCTCCTGTGTCGAGATCAGCAGTAATGGGGCAACAGAGTAAAATGAATTTAGAATCCTAAAATATTCATGAGACATCGTCCTTCAAACTGTACAGACGATTCCTAATCTTAGCATAAACACTTTGAAGAGCTTACGATTTCCCTAAAAAAAGATACAGCCTTCACGTGCTTGCCTTACAATAAGACCTAGTTTTGATTTGGATCATTTTACATAGAAACTGTTTCCCTGCTATGTCATATTCAGCTCGTTTAGTTTCTGAGACACAGCGTACAAACATTATCTTATATCTCCACTTCTCAAACACTATTTTTGTAACAAAATCTCATTAGATATCTTCCTCATGTTCAGAAATAAGATTTCATTCTGTATTGTCCTCTTTTTCTGACTTTACCTAGTCTCGACCCCCTCTCACTGTTATGAATTACGTCTTCATATTCTGCCGCCACACCTGAAGAAAAAATTCCAAGTGTCATGGATGGAGTGGTTTTGCTCTGATTGGGTTTACCCTACCAACTATAGCTCTAAGTTCATTGCAAAGATTCTCCTGATGCAAAATACAATGGAAAGACAAGATGTTTTTGTTTATGCCGCGTGCTTGTAACTTGTTCTTAAAAGGAGAAATAGTCCCAGATTTCTTCGCACCGAAGGTTCTGGTCCCATCTGTTGTAAAGTTTGTCATTTTACAATTCACAACACACTACACTAAATCCTGATCTCTCTCACATTGATTCTAAGCCAAGCAATTTCTTTGTGGTGAGGAACTTTTCCTTGATTCCGGAATGAAAACGAGTGATTGGGGAGTGGTTTCATTCTCTGGGCTTTCATCCAGTGTCAAAGAAAACCAAATAAATGCAACTGATTCGTCACTAACAGAGCGATGCGTTACACACGAATCTTTGGTAAGGGCACGCGACGCAATATTTTGGGCACGCCACCGATCATTTATTATTATTACAAGAAACAACAAGTACCTCCCAAAAATATCAAATATTTAGATGTACATGAGAAACCAGACAAAGGAAAAGAGAGTTATTGAAGAATTTATTTCTGATTCTTCAATCCAGGAATTTTCAGCGAGATTTCCTCAGTTCAAAAAGTTATCGTAAACGCTCAAGTTTATTATGTGCCATGACGTGACTTCATCTGATAAGCTGAACTTGTTTCAATTTGATTGGTTGGAATTGACGAATTTGAAATGCAACTGATTGATTTCCAGTCTAATATTCGTCTATATTTCCAATCTGATTCCGGTTCAATGTAGATACAAAAATGTATTGAACAGAGGGAAAATTGGAATTAAATGAAAAAGAAGGATTAACGAAATTTCAGGGACATGGAGTTTGATTACAAGCACATTTTACTGTTTGAAAAAGCTGGCTCATGCTATTGTAACCATAATTTCATCGACCTATGCTTGCGCGTCATTATTTTCATAGATGAATAACATTAACAACTCGCTTAGAAACCGTTTGGCAGATGACACTGATTCAGCATACATTCTGTACTTAAAGTAACATCTTGCAATCATAATATAAGTTATTTATATCAGTTCATCTGCAACAACAGATGCTACTTTATAATTTGAATTACATGTATAACTAAAACATTTACTACCATATAGAGCAAAATGTACTTTTTCGTAGTAAATAAAGAATTTTGAGTAGTTAGAATTCAGTTTTTTTATTTTTTCCCAAAAATCACAAGTCAAAATTATTCTACGGCACGTCTATACCTCCTTATACATTTATTTAGAAAAAATGGCACGTTGATCCAAAAAGGTTTGCCATCCCTGATCTACGGTCTCATAAACCTCATCCTCCAAAAAAAAAAAGGCTTGTTTCGTTTAACATGGCTGTAGGCTACTGTAAAAATTTCTTCTGCAGTGCTGTTTTGCAGTGGTGATTGATTTGTCAAAAATGTTTGTTGCTTTTACAGCCTTTTCACACATTCCATAGCTTTTATATGTTTTTCGTTTTTCCTTTGAAAAATTTTGCAGCCAAATTCACTATTGCTTATTTCATAGTGTGGTTTCAGATCGTTCTCCTTAAATTTGGCTATTGTTTCAAGACACTACAAACACAGCATTCATCGCCGATTTTATGTTCTTTCGAATGGTTCATGGTTTCACTAAAGGCTGAAATATTATACATTTACTGCTTCAAAGTCAGAAATAAAATTAACCCTATTAACCGGAAAACCAATGAGCATGCGCTTTAATGTATTCCTACTGGTGGAAGATAAATTCCGCCGGGTTAGGAAATCTCGATTCAAGACGGATTTTTCCGATCCACTTGGCCACCAAAAACTCCTGGTGGGTCACTGTTCGTCCATTTTTGTTCTTAGCCTATATAAGAATTTACTTAGAATAACTTCGACTAGTACCTCACTATATCTAATTACTATTTTACTATACTTATTACTTGATGTGGGAGATTATATGTGATTTATGTATCTAATGTTTTCCTATATGTTCCGTTTGTTTGATTGGGATAAATGTGTAACCATCTGTATTTTTCAATCCTTGCAGATGTCGGAGGGTCGGCAGAGCCAAGTTGTTCTTCTCGACGAACGACGACTGGACATTCTCATCAAGGTAAGGACGAAACTTGCATTCTCTTGTCTCCGTTTGTCCTCGCTATAAAAATAAAAAAAGTCTACATGAAAGGCAACTCTTCCTGCCAGTTTGGGGTATTATTGGAGTGTGCTGGCGTGATATCTATATAAACCAGTAATAGCTTCCATGCGATGATGATCGTTTTGGTACGATGGCTAAGATACTCGTTTTTGGATCGGAAGGTGCCCAGTTCTAATCTTCCTTCATTGGTAACCCTGGCCGTGTAATGAGAACCGCAGCAATAAGGTGCCATCTATCTACCGCAAAGGCAACTAAGCCGTCAGACACATGACGCAATTAAGCCGTTACAAACGATGACGCAACCAAGCCGTCACACACGTTGACGCAACACACAAAGCCGTCGCACTCAACATTATGCAACTGCTTTCATGCTCGCCACGAATATGGTATCGTTCATTCCCCTATTCGCCGAATCATTGGCAGAGGGTAGTGTGGCGGTGTGACATCTGTAAATCCAGTATTATAATATAAGCCTGTAATAGCTTCTATGTGATGACGATCATTTTGGCATGGTGGCTAAGATACTCGTTTTTGGATCGGATGGTGCCCAGTTCTAATCCTCCTTCAGGAGGAAAATCTATTTTGCCAAAAATTACTGGTAAATATATAATTTCTGAAATAGAGAAGAATATTTATGTTCTTGGTGTAGGTTCTCGCGTTTTAATTATTAATCTCTTATTGTGAGCAAATGCACTAGAATTGATTTATATAGGGGGAAAGCTCACATTAAATTAGAATGTGACTTAACAGTTGTAGAAATATATTTTGGGGTTTCGTTTGAATGGGTAAGGATACTAAAACGAATCGAGTTAATTCACCTGTTATAAATCAGGAAAAGAATCCTAGGTCTGTCATGACCATGTTTTCCACAATCAAATATTGTCCTCAGATGTTAAGGAATTGTGGAGTTTAGAAACGAGAAATAAGAGATCCGGTAGGGAATTTAAAGGGAAAAGAACTAAATTCCGAGTCCATAAAAAGGTTCGAAAATGGATTAGATATTCTTTCTGAGGGAAGGTATCAGTTAAAATTACCATTTAAAAGGGAAAAGAATTTGATGAATAACAAGCACTTGAGACACATTTTTTGGTGTCTTTTCTAAATTAAGATAATATATAACACAATTGTTTTGATGATTACAAATCTGTTTTCAAAGAATGGGAAAATCTAGGAGCAATTGAAAGGGTCTCAGATAATGAAATAAATAATGCCGGGTATTATTTACTTCACAAACTCGTATTGACACAAAAACAACCAAGATACGCCCTGATTTTGATGCTACTGCTAGAGAGGAGGGGGGCACCTTTACTTAACGTTAAAAATTTGTTTCATAAAGGTCCCGGTTTAATTGAGCTAATACCAGACATATTAGATAGGTTCGTTTGTACCTTACAGCCGACATTGAGAAAGTGTTTCGCCAGTTCAAAAACGTTCTAAGCCATTATCTCACAAAATGAAAATTGGGAAAACTGTCCTTGTAGAAAATCCTAACAAGAAGGGACCTTTAGCTGAGAATTACTGGTGGGTGGGAAGCCTTAAAGCTGATCAAATGGAGATAATTGGTCCTATTCAGAGGAGATTTCCTCTGGAATTACAGTCTGAAAAGCATCCGATTGTGCCTCCGTTGGTATGGGAAAGGTTCGATCACGTCTGAAATGCCAGTAGCCTACATTGATCAAGAAATCAATCCGGAGGTGACCGAAGTTACTCCTACTACGGACAGTTGTAAGTTTTCGAGGTATGGACGTAATATTAAATCGCCTCAGAAACTGGATTTACTGAACTTGACGATCTTCTTTGAGTCATAGTTGACTCAAAGGGGCGAGTGTGTTGCGTCATCATTTAAAAAACCTATAATCGTTTGGTGAACCAGTAGATGAACTATTCAACTCTAGAAAAAGTGTAAAGAATGTTTAAATTTATTGTTCTATTAGGGATGATAGCTCTTTTGTTGCTCCATATCCCACAAAACCAGATCTGAAGTTGTTCTATTAAAAGATGTAAATAAAGGGTGTTTTATTAGAGGCATAGAAATTTAAATTGCAATAAAACAACGATGTATTATTCGATTGACATGAATTTTTTTTTATTCGAAAGATAATCTTGCGGCATTACATTTTAAATATGATTTCTGGCGTAGGACTGCCACGGCTGGCTCGGATGTAGTCCAATCTGGACGTCCAATTTTCGATGACTTTTTCCAACATTTGTGGCCGTATATCGGCAATAACACGGCGAATGTTGTCTTCCAAATGGTCAAGCGTTCGTGGCTTATCCGCATAGACCAATGACTTTACATAGCCCCACAGAAAATAGTCTAGCGGTGTTAAATCACAAGATCTTGGAGGCCAATTCACCGGTATAAATAATGCATCGATTGTAGCAGGAGCTGTGTGACATGTTGCGCCGTCTTGTTGGAACCACAGCTCCTGGACATCATGATTGTTCAATTCAGGAATGAAAAAGTTAGTAATCATGGCTCTATACCGATCACCATTGACTGTAACGTTGTGGCCTTCATCGTTTTTGAAGAAGTACGGACCAATGGTTCCACCAGCCCATAAAGCGCACCAAACAGTCAGTTTTTCTGGATGTAACGGTGTTTCGACATACACTTGTGGATTAGCTTCACTCCAAATGCGGCAGTCTTGTTTGTTGACGTAGCCATTCAACCAGAAGTGCGCTTCATCGCTAAACAAAATTCACTTATGAAAATCGGGAACAACGGCAATCTCGTTTTGGGCCCATTCGACGAATCTACGCCTTGCTTGATCATATTTAAAATGTAATGCCACAAGATTATCTTTCAATAAAAAAAAATTCATGTCAATCGAATAATACATCGTTGTTTTATTGCAATTTAAAGTTCTATACCTCTAAAAAAACACCCTTTAGATAACTGCTTAGTTTGTTTCCGAGTGCCGTAAAAGTAATTTGAAACGTAATTTAAATATGTAAAACTGAAGTTGAGTGGCAAAAAATCTGTCCAAGATTGAATATTTTAAAATCTAAAAATTTTTAGAATGTCGTGATCTAGTTTCCGCGAAAAGCTTTTTAGTAAACGCAGTTTAATGACTTTCCATATGGAACAAAGATATACAAATTTTTGGCTATTTCATCTTTAGAAAAGCTTTAGAAAAAGCTAACAAAATGAAGAGAGGGTTTTTTAGATCCATCGTTCGGTGTCGTTTATGCCAGTAGCAAAACTAGTATAAGTTAAGTGGACCATATAACTATATAAATAATGCAACAACAAATATAATACATACAATACAAACTGCGATATACAATGCAACCTACAACAACATGCAAGAAATTATCAAAAGCAAAAATATTAAACATAAATAAAGAAGTGCAATTTGCAAATTGAGCATAAATGTTAAGCAACCTTAAACTGAGTAAGAAATCGCATACACACACAAAAGTATCTAAAATGGATATTTTAAACAAAGATTTAACACTTTTTTTTCAAATTTACTACCGATAGTGTAAAGCAGGGGTGGCGAAACTTTATGGATGAACGTGCCAACTTTTCTAAAGACATGTTGAATGAGGCATAGACGTGCCATCAAATATTTTTGATCATTGGGACAAAATAAAACTAAATACTAAACAACTCAAAACTCTTTATTTATTACGATAAAGTACATTTTGCACTGTATAATATTAAATATTTTAGTTATACGTGTAATTCAAAGTAAAGTAACATTAGTGTGTGACCTTTGTTGTTGTGCATTAGATGACAAATAACATATTAGTATTGTAAGATGTTACAAACTGCATGCTAAGTTGGAGTCATCTGCAAAACGATTGCTAAGCAATATATTATTTTTTTTTCCTCTGGTTCACTTTTTCGACAAAATTATTTGTTTTAAAATGCTGTTTTGCGGACAATATATATTCTGCATACCACTGTTCCAGAACATAAAGCACACACCGTTTTGTCGCATTTACTAATCGTGCCAAAATTCTCTCGGTCCACCAAGTCGAAATTCTCTTCTAAACTTGCTATCTTGCACCTTTTTTTTGTGTGTGCTAAACTAGCCATGTTAAAAGTCATATATAACACAAATAAATTTTAAAATACAATTGTTTCAACGAAATTGACTATAATATGATTTTGCATCATAGTCCACGGCGTAACTAATGCAAGACAGTAACGAACGTGTGCGCGTCCTGCAACCGACCACTCGCATTTGTTCGTAATACTTCATAGTGAACTTCGTTATTTTGAACTACAATGCTAACTGTTTGGTCGATGGCTTTCCCAAAACATTGTGTCGCGTGCCATCAATGGCACGTGCACCCCGGTTCGCCATCCCTGGTGTAAAGGCGATGGCACGTGTACCCCGGTTCGCCATCCCGGGTGTAAAGGCATAAACGGGGGAAACAAATAGCAATATTAATTTAACTTGTTATAAAAACTATCTAAAAGAGATAAATCGAACGAAGCAGCTTAGAAAAAAAGTAATAAATAAATAAATAAAACTTTGACAACACATCAAAGTAACTCTAACATAGAAAAATCAGAAATGGAAACACCCAGACACCGCATGGCCAAACCTAATATTTTAATTGTTGAAAGAGTACTTTTTACAAAGATTTATTCGAATGGAATCTCTTGATTCTGCTACATAGATCAAATAAACGAATAAATGTAAAGGTAAATAAAACTATTGTTAAAGTATATTACGATCTCTCTCTCTCTCTCTCCAAACAAATTTTATATGAAGAATAATTTATCACTTTTCAAGATAGACGCGACAACATATCGCCAAGGCAAAAATCGCTTCAAAATAAATCTAAAAGAAAAAAACCTGAGAACTTGGAAGTACACACTATCATTATTCATATTTTTATGCATCAATGTTCTTTTCATTTTTTTGGTACATCGTGCATGCACACCCACGTACAAACTCTTAGCACAAATGGACTTACTTCTAGTCGAGATATTTTACAAGTAGCAAAATAATGTTGTTTACTAAAGCGTGGATGTGTTTTCTTGCAGCCCAAGCTGTACGCCGGCGAGCTGCTGGACATGGTGGCCTCGCACTTCAGCCTCAAAGAGAAGGAATACTTCGGACTCGCCTACCTGGACGACACGTGAGTACACACAAGGGGATGGCTTGTTGCATTCTTACACTCTAATGCAGTGATTCCCAAAGTGGTCTGTATAGACCCCCAGGGGTCGATGAAGACTCACAAGGGGTCTACGGCAGGGAAAAAATAAATTGGGGGTCCATGAAGGGTAAATAGGGGTCTACGAGAGCATCTTCAGGATGTTTTGTATTTACATGGACATTGAAATATTTCTGGTATACGTGTTTACACTTTTTTTGCAACGTTCTCCCATTCCTAGAGTGGGGTCACAATGGACATCACTAACGCTCTACAGGATGTCCGGTGTCATATAACTAACAAGGGACGGGGGAGCTTTTGGAAGCAGGGACACACAGTAGATGTTTTACTGTGCTTCTAAAGGCTACTTTAAGACAAACGGTTGTGATTTTTAGAATAAAAAACTTATTTCAGTTGGCGAATTTTTTTCTTTGAAAATAACCACACAATTCCATCTTTTACAATTTACGTGCTTGAAATAACCACAGGTAATTATGCTTTTAATTTTTAAGTATTTTTTATATTTTTAATAGTCTTTTATATTTGTATTTTTTAATATTTCAAAGATAAGTATGTGTTTCTCTCTTTAAATAAATCAAATAAATACGGGCTAAAGCTGACACAATACATAGGCTTTCAAAACAAAATCTGTACAACTAATTACTTTCAATAAATTTCTGTCAGCACAAAATTCGATTATTTCAAACATGTGAGGATTAAACTTTTTCAACTAAGAATTTTAATTTTACATAGCTTCAAATTTTTAAAAAATACTTGTGACTAAGATACTTACTTATATATCATTTGTTTAAGGCTTGATGCAGCTTGAATTTCTAATTAAATTACATTTCTTAGTGTTAGAGGGCAAAATATGATCTGGTGGTTGTCCTTCATTAGGTTAAATTTCCTGCTTTAGGACCTAGTGTGTCAAACACTCATCGGGGGGACTGCTGTATTTTTACCGCATTGTTAAGGTGAGTGTAAGGGAATGTCTTATTGTATTTGTTTTTATGAAAAAAATCAAAATAAAATGCTTTGTTTAATGAAATCTCATATATATATAATGTAATAAATTCAAAAATAAATGAATGGCGACGATGCTTAGTTAAATGAAAACTAGGCTATTTTATTGTCCATGAAATTATTTTGCATATATGTATCAAGTTAT
This sequence comes from Trichonephila clavipes, assembly GCA_019973935.1. Taxonomy (NCBI): domain Eukaryota; kingdom Metazoa; phylum Arthropoda; class Arachnida; order Araneae; family Nephilidae; genus Trichonephila; species Trichonephila clavipes. Next base: position 120,470 of record BMAU01000872.1, on the reverse strand, counting down.
ACTTAACAGTATATGGATTGTAAAATCTTTTCTTTGGATTTAATTGAAATAATATTGTTGACACGAATACTTTCTTGTAAGATACTTTTAGAACGAGACGTCGCACAACCATCATTACTCTGTTTTCAGTATTAAAAAAAAAATGCAGTCCCTTTGTCTGTTGCTTATAGTAAATTTCGGTTTTTTTCCACCTATATCATCAAATGTGAAATCAATATAAAATATTAATTTGCAGATTTTTTTCTCATTTGAATACATCAAGAGAAGAATCTTGTAATCATATAGTTATTATTAGTACATTTTTATAAGTCGTGTTAACGTTGATTAAAGTATCCGAAGAGCATTTTTTTAAATTCTTTTTGAATATTCAGTTTGAAGATTAGTAATTAATATGTTATTTCAATGTTTCCTTTTTTTTTACTTTAAAGAGAGATAAATTTAGTAATATTATTTTGTTATTATTTCAAATATATTTTTTAATGATTGCATGTGTTATAATTAATTTCGATTTAAGTATTAAAAATATTTCAAAACGACAAAATATTTTTTTATGAAGCTCAAAAATAGGACTTTATTGGACTGAGAAATATAATGCATTTATTATTATTAAGTATCGCAGTCTACTTTTTGAATATTTTTTATTACTGTTGGTTTTTTTAAGATTGATTACTATGGTCATCAATTTCTAGGGCTATATTAATGAGATTTGAGAAAGTATTTTTTCCTTGTGGGAGTTGTAGAAATAAAACATATTTTTTAAATTCAAATTTACGTAATTTCATGCAATTTTTTGTGCGCGCTGTATACATATTTATATGTGGGTTTGTAGGGAAAAAAGTTAGATGTTATATTCTCACACGGCATAATTTTTGTTTCAAAATTCTACTTTGTTAGAATGTACTTTGTTGCCACATAATTACCATTTCCAAATATATTAAGTATATGTAAATGCCGTGTTTCAAAAAAAAGTAAAAAATATAGGCTTCTTCTTTGTTTTAAATTTACGATAGCATTTTGAAAAGTCTCATCAAATTCTTAAAAAATCATAATACATGTATATATATATATATATATATATATATATATATATATATATATATATATATATATATATATATATATATATATATATATATATATATATATATATATATATATATATATATATATGTGGGAGACAACAAGGGGTCCAATACGTTTCTCTTATGGTTTATTTAACATTAAACAAAAATTAATTAAAAAGGTAGTTGTTTTTACAGATAAGTTTGACGATGATATTCAGAAGGTAACGCCTGCTCGCGCACCTCTCGCGTTCTCTTTTCTCTCTCTAATTCTGCTCTAATGTCCAAGAGTTTTTGTTTCAGTTTCAATTCAATGCGCCTGCGCGCGAAGACTGCCTTGCTTTTGGCTGCATGCCATAACGGCCATTCTGACCGTACGCTGTCCGCAGCGGTACTTCCAGGGAGACCAGAGGAGAATCTGAAACATACAAAAAAAAAGACGGAACAGACAAGGACTATACGACAAATACACAAAGATTTAACATATCATAATTCTGCTGAACTAGACAGTTTCTCCATCATGTGAAGGCACTTCTTCGACATCCGGAAGGTTCCACAGGAAAACATTGTTTCACAGGCATTAGAACGTCTTTTTTAACAAGTTGATCTTTGGTTGAACGCATCGATATTTTCCTCTCTAGAGTTCTGGACGTCTGTTCAAAACAATTTTTCTTTTTCCTTCGCTTCCACTGCCAAGGCTCAAAGATCCTTCGGAGCAACACAAACCGTCTATAATTACTATTCATAGGTGAAGGGGTAGGAGGTCGGGAGATAAATTCCACGGAACTCGTTTTCATGGCACCATTGGCTTTCCCACACAATACTATATCAGAACATTTTTCTCTTACAATACTCAATTTTAACTTAGTACTCTTAATTTTATTACATTTATAATCCTTAATTAGAGAACTCGAATCATTTCTAGTATTAAAGTTTTTAACATGTGACAAATCATAACTAGAGTTTTCTATCACATTTGAAACAGAAACATTTGGAAAAGAAATAGCACTAGGATAAGCATAAGCATGAGCACCTAAAGAGGATTCACTTTCATTCAATAAAACATCGCTCTTTGCGTGGCCTAGTTTTTTTATTTCAGAATATACACTGGGATGTATAATAAATTCTTCGGTCAAGGTCGGTGATATTGCCGTTCCAACACTTAAACCGGGAGAGTGTTGATCAAGAGAAATATTTATGGGTTTAACTTCTACCATTCGCTTTTCGCCAAAACATGAGCTTAATGTTATGATTTCTTCGGAGGGTGTTTGCACTCTAATTAGTGAGGAATTTAAAACTGGGATCTGGCAACCTGAATCGATCAAGGCTGTTACAGGCTGATTTTCCACAAAAATGTTTACGTATTGAAGATTTGCGCATTCATCGCTATTTTGTTTTTCGCTCTCGATTTTCAAAGTATTCACGTTTATTCTATTATGGATGTGGTCGTTAGATTCTTTAAGCTTAAAACGCTTCTCACAGTCTCTTGCGCAATGAGATGAATCACCGCATATAAAGCAATTTTTATTTTCTCTTTCAAGATATTGGGGATAGTTCTCTTTAATCTTTGGTTTAAAGTTTTGTGATCTATTTTTAAATGGGTTTTGGGTATATCCATAAGTAATAGGAATTTCTTTATGTGATCCGTTTCTAGATGAAATATAAATATCACACTCTTTAGCTAAATCAATAGGCCTAAACCAATCTTCTGCTTCTCGAATGCCAATATGAGTTGCAGTTTCCTTATTTAAAGTTTCAAATAATTTATCAGAAATTATAAGATCACATAGAGATTCAAAGGAATTAACTTTTCTTAACGAACAATAATATTGGAAGTTTGCCGTCAATCTTGCAGCAAATTGGATGTATGTCTCGCCTGATGATTTTACAGCATTTTTAAATGAGTTTAAACACTCGCGAGGGGTTAATTGGAATTCTCTGAGTACTATAGATTTTAGTTTTTCATAGTCATTTAATTCCTCTTCTTTAATATACAGTAAGACGTTATGAGCTCTTTCGCCCAGAAGATTTATTAAAATTTCAGATTTATATTCATCATTTATTTTCTTGGTTAAAAATGCGCGTTCTAATGATTGGAAGAACAGATTAAAATTTTCAGATCTGGTGGGAACAGGAAGAGATAAAGTTTTAATACTGTTTATCATATTTTCTATGTTAGTTTCGAACTGTTTTTCTTCGACTTTAGCTGCAGGATTTAAACTTAATGCTTTATTTTTAGCCGTTTGAAGTTCGACTTCTTTTTCTAACTGTGTTAACTGTAGTTTTGCGAGCTCAATTTTCTGTTTTTCTAAAGTTACCTCTCTTTCGTTTTGCGATACTCTCTCATCTATACAGTTTTGAATTAAAGTTTTAACGAAATCTGGATCACTTTCAAATGTACTACTGTTCTCAATTTTAGTCTTTAGTTTAACTATAGTGTCAGTACTCTCCACAGTACCGTCTAGATTCTCAACAACTCTTATGAAATCCTCTTTAAGAGCGTTTTTATACATTTTAGAAAAATATTTAAAGATCCTACCTTTTTTTTTCTGGCTCCCTTGTTGCTCGCACGTACGATGTATCCAATGAAAACGTTGATTCCACTGATTTCACCTCTTCGCAGGTTATATCTTGAAATTGTAGTTCCGGCCTCTACACAGGCGGATTATTCACACTGAGTTAGTTCCAACCTCTACACAGGCGGGATTTTGAGGGTTCGTTGAAAAATACACCTCTACACAGGTTATTTTGTTATTTGTTCCGACCTCTACACAGGCGGAATGAAGTTGAAAAATTCAACCTCTACACAGGTTGAACGAAGTTTCCGAAAAATGGCGGCGCGTCTCCTCCACGGACGGCTTTTTTTTTTTCACGTTCCAAATTTTGATCAAAATCGAAATTTTTTTTTTGAATCCCGGCCTCTACACAGGCGGAATTTTCATGCTGAGTTCAAACCTCTACACAGGTTGAACGAAGTTTCCGAAAAATGGCGGAGCGTCTCCTTCACGGACGCCTTTGTTCATTGTCCAGACTTTGGTTCAAAATCGAAATTTTATCGATCCCGGCCGAGCCCCCATAATTTGTGGGAGACAACAAGGGGTCCAATACGTTTCTCTTATGGTTTATTTAACATTAAACAAAAATTAATTAAAAAGGTAGTTGTTTTTACAGATAAGTTTGACGATGATATTCAGAAGGTAACGCCTGCTCGCGCACCTCTCGCGTTCTCTTTTCTCTCTCTAATTCTGCTCTAATGTCCAAGAGTTTTTGTTTCAGTTTCAATTCAATGCGCCTGCGCGCGAAGACTGCCTTGCTTTTGGCTGCATGCCATATATAAATATATATATATATATATATATATATATATATATATATATATATATATATATATATATATATATATATATACTCATGTCCATAAATTAAGAATAATTAAGTTCAGGCAAAGAAAGAGACAGAAACAAAACAAATTTGACTTATTTGTAATGTCTATTTATTAAAAGGTAAAGAGCAAAAAGGATGCTATATGTTTGACATAATTAATAAGAATTGCGATTTTTACTCCCTGAAGCAAATTTCAAAACAGAACCTATTTACAAAAGCAGTAAAACATGGTTAGTATGATGGTTAATACGGAGTATGTTTCCCGGACGATGCAATACATGCCTTACAACGCCTAGGCATGCTGAGTATCAAATTATCAATCTGATCTTGGGGAATATTACACCACTCATCAAGCAATGCCCTCCGAAGTTCCGGTAGACAGGTGGGAGGGGGTTGACGGGCTGCAATTCGTCGGCCAAGCATATCCCACACATGCTCTATTGGATTCAAGTCCGGTGAGTATGCTGGCCAATCCATACGGGTGATATCCTCCGATTGAAGGCATTCGTCTACAATGCTTGCACGGTGAGGACGGACGTTGTCATCCATAAACAGAAATTCAGCTCCCATGGCGCCCCGAAACAAACAAACATGTTGTTCCAGAATGACATTTCGATAGGTGTGGCCTGTTATCCTTGCACTCTGAACATGCAGGTCAGTTCTGGAACCAAGAATAATTCCTCCCCAAACGCGAGCCATCCTGCACCACCGTAACAGTGTCGTTCAATGGTGTTCTCTTGGTGGTAACGGGTACCTGGCGTTCTCCATATTAAAGTCTGGCGAGAATCAGACTGCAAACTAAACCTGGACTCGTCGGAAAACATCACACAAGACCACTGTTGTGGTGTCCACAATGCATGCTCTCTACTCCAGGATAATCGCAGACAACAGTGAGTTGCGGTAAGTGGAACACATCTGACAGGCCTACGAGCATATAGACCAATGTGCCCTAAGTGTCTGTACACGGTCTGCCTTGAAACTGTCGTACCGGTAGCTGAAGAGAGCTGACGAGACAGGTCTGATACTGTGCTCCGTCTGTTTCTTTTGGCAGTAACTGCCAAATATATACCGGTCCTCATTCGGCTTTGTAACTCGAGGGCGACCTGTGCTGTAACATCTACTCACATTACCATCATCTTGGAATCGTTGCCGAACCCTGGAGATGACACTCTGGGCGATTCCGAGTTCCTCGGATACTTCCAGCTAGGTATGTCCACATTCCAGTTGTCCAATAATTCTACCACGTAAAAAATCATCCAAATGCTTCCTTTGTGCCATAACTATGCGGTTATTGCTCTGAAAGGCTTTTAAAGCGCTTGTGAACAATTTTACTTCTTTGCCATCATTCGTTATATACACTCTCATCATTGTGACGTATTATCCGCTCCATCTGGTGGTTTCCTGTAATTTGCATATTCTTCTTCAAGATGTGTGTGATAATTCTACACACAGGTGAAATTTTTATTTTAGAGTTCAATTTCTGTGTGATTCTGAATTATCCTTAATTTATGGACATGAGTGTATATATATATATAACATTGTCATGTTGTCTTTCTGTTAGCGCGAACTATTCAGATTTTGTAGGTGTGTATCTATGGACAATTTATCTTTTTTAATAATATTTTTTTATTTTGAGAGGAGGGTTGGCATTATGCATTTTTGTCCCAGGTAGCAAAATTTCTCGAGTCGACCCTGTTATATTTTTAAATGTAAAATAAAGTTATACAACCAGAATATTTTTTTGCCATGTCTAATTTAAATAATAGAATTTTTCCGCAGGAAACTAATTCTAAACATGGCCGAATTTAAAAATAAATGTAGACAGTACCGTGTTGATTATTTGAAGTTAGGTTTATTGAGTCAGTTTCTGACAAAAAAGATTGCCTGTGTGTCTTTTATGTAACAGAGTCTTAAGTAATGATGCTATGAAACCATCTAAGATAGAGGATCATTTGAGAAGATGTCATCCTGATAAAAGGAGTAAAGATTTGAAGTACTTTCAAATACTCAAAGAAAAACTTCAGAAGCGACCCACGATGGACAGAATGTTTACTTCGACTTTACAAAGAGACGATAATGGTTTGCAGGCATCTTATAATATTTTGCTACTTATAGCAAAATCCGGAAAATCGCATATAATTGGAGAAGAGTTGATTTTACCTGCCATTGAGGAGGTTTTAAAAACTGTTATACCTAAATCAGCATCCGATGTAATTAGAAGAATTCCCTTAAGCAACAACACTGTTCAAAGACGTATTGACGAAATGAGTCAAGATGTTGAAAGTTTTTTGTGCGATTATTTGCAAACGATGCATTTCTCTCTTCAGCTGGACAAGTCAACCTTACCTGGAAATGAATCATTATTATTGGCCTATGTTCATTTTATAATGGATCAGGAGCACCACGAAGAAATGCTCTTTGCAAGAACTTTGACAACCGACACTAAAGGCGAATCCATATTTAATGTTTTGAAGGAATATTTCATAGAAAATTCAATACCCTTATCAAACATAATATCAGTAGCAACAGATGGAGCACCTGCAATGGTCGGGTGCTATCGTGGATTTATAGGCCATTTAAAACAAAATGTACCGGGGGGTGTTAGCAATACACTGCGTCATCCATCGACAGCATTTGGTTGCTAAAAATCTAAATGGCAGATGACACGAGTCTCTTCAATTTGTCATAAATACGAGAATCCGAAGCAACGCGTTTATTTGCGAAGTTATGTGAAGAAAACGACGAGCCTTTTCATCAATTACTATTTCACACAGAAGTCCGCTGGCTGTCGAAAGGCTGGTGTCTGCCAAGATTTTTTGCACTATTTGAGACGGTTCTAGAGTTTTTGGATTCTAAAGATACAATTTTAAGAGGAAAACAGACATTGCCTACTTAACAGATTTGTTTAGTAAATTTAATGATGTTAACTTGCAGTTACAAGGTGATAGCTTAAATTTAATTAAAACAAAGTCCATCATTTCAGTGTTTCTTGCCAGAATTAAGCTAATGAAGTAAAATATTGGACGACGTGAGTTTTCCCAGTTTCCCAATTTGTCTCAGACAAACTGCCAAGAAGATGACATTTTAACCTACATTCAGCATATGAATGCCTTCTGCTCAGATTTTGAAATAAGGTATGAAGATATTTTGACTACACACATATATATATATATATATATATATATATATATATATATATATACTCATGTCCATAAATTAAGGATAATTCAGAATCACACAGAAAATATGCAAATTACAGGAAACCACCAGATAGCGCGGATAGTACGTCACAATGACAAGAGTGTAAGAGAGATGTATATAAGGAATGGTGGCAAAGAAGTAAAATTGTTCACAAGCGCTTTAAAAGTCTTTCAGAGCAATAACCGCATAGTTATGGCCCAAAGGAAGCATTTCGATGATTTTTTAGATGGTAGAATTATTGGACGACTGGAATGTGGATGTACCCAGCTTGAAGTACCCGAGGAACTTGGAATCGCCCAGAGTGTCATCTCCAGGCTTTGGCAATGATTCCAAGATGATGATAATGTGAGTAGATGTTACAGCACATGTCGTCCTCGAGTTACAAAGCCGAATGAGAACCGGTATTTGGCAGTTACTGCCAAAAGAAACAGACGGAGCACAGTATCAGACCTGTCTTGTCAGCTTTCAGTTACCCGTGCGACAGTTTCAAGGCAGACCGTGTACAGACGCTTAGGGCACATTGGTCTATATGCTCGTAGGCCGGTCAGATGTGTTCCACTTACCGCAACTCACTGTCGCCTGCGATTAACCTGGAGTAGAGAGCATGCATTGTGGACACCACAACAGTGGTCTTGTGTGATGTTTTGTGCGACGAGTCCAGGTTTAGTTTGCAGTCTGATTCTCGCCAGACTTTAATATGGAGAACGCCAGGTACCCGTTACCACCAAGAGAACACCATTGAACGACACTGTTACGGTGGTGCAGGATGGCTCGCGCGTTTGTGGAGGAATTATTCTTGGTTCCAGAACTGACCTGCATGTTCAGAGTGTAAGGATAACAGGCCACACACCTATCGAAATGTCATTCTGGAACAACATGTATGTTTGTTTCGAGGCGCCATGGGAGCTGAATTTCTGTTTATGGATGACAACGTCCGTCCTCACCGTGCAAGCATTGTAGACGAATGCCTTCAATCTGAGTATATCACCCGTATGGATTGGCTAGCATACTCACCGGACTTGAATCCAATAGAGCATGTGTGGGATATGCTTGGCCGACGAATTGCAGCCCGTCAACCCCCTTCCACCTGTCTACCGGAACTTCGGAGGGCATTGCTTGATGAGTGGTGTAATATTCCCCAAGATCAGATTGATAATTTGATACTCAGCATGCCTAGGCGTTGTAAGGCCTGTATTGCATGGCCCGGGAGACATACTCCGTATTAACCATCATACTAACCATGTTATACTGTTTTTTGTAAATAAGTTATTTTTTGAAATTTGCTCCAGGGAGTAAAAATCGCAATTTTTATTAATTATGTCAAACATATAGCATCTTTTTTGCTCTTTACCTTTTGTTTAATAGACTTTACAAATAAGTTAAATTTGCTTTGCTTCTGTCTCTTTCTTTGCCTGATCTTCAATATCCTTAATTTACGAACATGAGTGTGTATATATATATAGTAATACCACAGTGGATAATTAGTCCATATGGTGACATTGAAGAGACGGATGTGGTATTACAAGAGGAACTGATTGGAATAAGTTCAAACGAAGAACTTAAGGTACAGTTTAAAAATGGATATCAGAAATTCTCTGGCTTCCAAAAGACATACCTCTTACTTATCCCACATTATATAATATCACTTGAAAATTTTTAATTGCTTTTCCATCTTCGTACCTTGTTGAAAGAGGTTTCAGCACACAAAAAAAAAAGAAATAGACTGGACGTGACTAACCGAGGAGATTTAAGGCTGAACCTGACTAAATTGATGCCAAATGTTCAAAAATTGTTATTAGAGCATCAGGTTCATCCGTCCCATTAAAAACATTTATTTTTTGTAACAAATTGATTTTAAATTTTATTTTAATTATTTAATTTAAATTTAATTGTGATTTTTATTTAATTGTGATTTTTATTTAAATAATTAATTGTGTTTAAATTAATTGCGATTTAAATTAAATTGTGATTTAAATTAAATTGTGATTTAAATTAAATTAATTGTGATTTAAATTAAATTAATTAATTGTGATTTTTATTTACTTATTGTGATTTTTATTTAATTAATAAATTGAGATTTTAATTTAATTAATAAATTGAGATTTTAATTTAATTAATAAACGTTTAAAATTAACATGAGTTCTCTATGATGAATTTGCAAAAATTCAATATTAAGTTAGCAGGAGGTCTACCCCAAACCGGAAAACATGACAAGGGGTCTATGAGACAAAAAAGTTTGGGAAACTATGCTCTAATGGAAGGAAATGGGCTTCAAATTGTTTCGGATTCAATGCTTGTTTTGACTGTAGGAAGTCGATGTGAAAATAGTATTCTTTATGCATTCTAAGAAATACAAAATAGAAAAAGGTGATTCTGGTGTCGACTGTAATAAGTATGATTCAAACATTTTGATCAAAGCAAAGCGGTGTAATGTTAAAGAGGAAAACTGATAAAAAAAATTTGTGACCAAAATAGTTGCCTTCTTTTTTAGGATTCGATTTTAAAAATTTCGTAAAAATAAAAGAGCATTTTAAGTAAATTCTCCGCATGTGTCTGCGAAAGTCACCTCTTTCTTTTTCTCATTATCATTTTCATGCATTCTTTGGCGATTTTCCATAAATACGGTACTAATTTTAAAACTCTGATCATTTCAATGGGGATATTTAATTTTTTGAGTGTCTAAATTGTGCTTTATAAGTCGTTTAATGTATAAACTTTTCTGATGAGTTTCACATTTTGCGCAAGTTTAACCCTTTATCTACCGACGGTACTTATAAGTACTGCTTACTTTAAAATTACGTAGAATGAGAGAGAGAGAGACCATTTTTATGATTATTCTGATGATAGCATAACTATTCTTTGAAATCCACTCTTCCAAGATATATGGCAGCACGGGTTCTATGATGAGTATTTTAGCGGGGAAAGCGAATAGTTTTAGAGCAAAAATTGCGTTTTCAGCTGACGGCGTTTTCAGCGGATTGCAAAGATTATCATTTTTGTCCCGAAAAAATAAGTTAGTGTCAAAATTTAAGTTTCTTATTTTTTTGGTATGTTGATGAAAACCTTAGAAAATGATTTGACTATTTATTTTACGTGAAAAGTGTATATAATTAATTTTACAGTTGAATATATCTAATTAATTAGCCCTAACTGATTAAATTTCTCAAATTTGAGTATTTTGTTTGTGTATATCCCTTAATTTTCAATGTAGTGATTTAAAAAAAATATTGCATGAAAAAAACTGCAGGAAATCATAATGGGTTAAAATAATTAATGCATTCAGGCAAGAAATTTTTTTTTCTGTTAAATTTTACAATCTGATTCATGTTTATTTTTAAAAATCGTCTGAGAAGATGAAGCAGCACGATCTGAAATCTTCTCATCCTCTCAGTGAGTGAGCAATTACGAAGGGAGATTATTTTATGCAAAAATTAAAACAAGATTGAAATAAAAGGAGAGAATATGCAAAGTGAAAAATAAATAATTTGTTCCATATTGGCCTTCCTTCTATTGAGTAGAATGAAAGAAAGAAAAATTGAATCATGAATGCACGTTTAGGTTTAATAAACCTAAAGGTTTTTTTAATTGATGCAGGTTTAACAAACCTAGCTCCGTGTGTGGGGAATGAATGAAATGAATTAATTATAATTCTGCTCGCTTCTATTAAGTACTGGGTAGAGTAGAAGCCCTTGGTGCGGCCGAATCTTTATCTCTGATCTTTAGAATTTAAAAATGGTTTCAAACTACCCATTTAAAAAATAAATATTATTACTGTAGATTAATATTATAAAGGAATTAGATTTGTGTGTCAAGAATTACATGAATGCTAAGGGTGAAAAAATCAGAATTTAAATAAAAAAATTACATGTTTGGAAGCGGGCAGAGTGAACCTTGCCAAACCGGTTGCAGCAAGAAATCCATGTGTAAGATTGGAAAAAGTTTAGATGGAAAAGGTTAGGATGCATTGGTGTGCCCAGAGGAACTTCTGCGATTGGTCAGCTATTTTTGCATTTAAGTTTGGTAGAAAGCCCAACCATAGAGTAGATATGAATTCGTGCAAGTGCAAATCTGGACATGACTTTAAAAGGCTGAGAATTTAAAACTTGAATCAGTAATATCCAAATTGAAACGATAAAAATAAAAAGATTAATTTTTAGATAAAATTGTGATACCCCATGGGCTCTCTTCATCATCCACGCGACTTATGTTTGAGGGAATGAAAGATTGACCACTAACACCTTCCACAATTAAAATTAGTTTATTATGATCTCAATTTATATTTAGCAAAACAGCACTAGTCTAGGTGGCTTATGATCAGGAGTGATGAGACCCAAACTGTAATTCTAATAAATAGCACAATAAACCACCGAATATATATCTATAGATGATTTCCTAATTTACTAGAATCCGCTCTAGTATTAAAGCTTAATCTAAACAGTCTCACTGCTATTTCCTCGGCGAACAGCTACAGTCCTTATCTCGTCAATATATTCTTCGATCCAACGTGATCCGGCTAAGGGATAATCTTCTGGTCTCGGATCCACTTAGAAATCATCTTCACTGGCACTATTAGACCGACGCATAGGACTCTTAGACTCGTCTCCTAGAACTTCACCTAGCGCTTCTAGAACTGCACGTGTATACTGACGCTCCAATATATACAATTTCTTATCTGCATAACCGCGTTCTCTTCTTGGGTTGGAAAGAATTGCCATTCTGGCCCCAAAGATATTCCAAGAGGATTATTAATAGAAGTACCGATAAAGCCCCGTCACAAAATCAGGATGTTTTAAGATGGAACTGAGTCTGTTCTCGAAATATTTCATTCGTTTGCAGAAGTTATTTATGTATAACTAGCTGAAATACCCGTTCTTCGCACGGGAGAACTGAAAAATTAAACAACACAGATTGAAGGATAAAGAAGTTTTAAATGAGTTAATTTTACGTGAATTGTAAATTAAACAATAAAAGCTGTTTGCATATCTCAGCTGAACAAAAAAAGAAAGAAAGAAAAAACACCTTTGTTAAATTTTTAAGTATGTAGATCTAATAGCTGTGATAAAAATGATTTTTTTTATTTATAACTCCCCGTAACACTCTTGAGGGTCGATTTTTGAAAATACCTCCCTAAGCTGATCTCTGCTCAGCAAAAGTAACACATTGTTAAAATATTTGTGTAATGAACGCTTAAAATAGTGTAAATAATTTATATCTGAAAGTGTAATACATTAATATTACTTTCTGTTGTATTTATTTTATGTTAAAATTGTAATAATCGAAAGCAACGCCGTTTCTTAAATTATAATGACGATCCAATGAAAAACATAGCGAAATGTTAGCGATAGAGTCTAGTTGGCAAATGTTTAGCTACTTTCATAGCTCGAGCTTTATTAGAGTTTTGAAAAATTCGCCGTGTAGGGGGGCGATGCACTTTAATACTTTATTTACCGCATTACGATTTACTGCAGTTTTTTTCATACAATATTTTTTTGGATCACTACACTGAAAATTAAGGGATATATACATAAACAAAATACTCCTCTTTGGGCAATTTAATCCGTTAGAGCTAATAAATTATAGATATTCCACTGTCAAACTGATGATATACACCGTTCACTTAAAATAAATAGTCAAATCGTTTGCTAATGTCTTCATTAACATACAAAAACATAAGACACTTAAATTTTGACATCAACTATTTTTTCGGGACAAAAATGATAATCTTTGCAATCCGCTGAAAACGCCGTCAACTGAAAACGCAATATCTGCTACAAACCTATTCGCCTTCCCCGCTAAAATACTCATCACAGAACCCGTGCTGTCGTATATCTTGGAAGAGTGAATTTCAAAGAATATTCCTGCTAAGCATTGGTAGAATATTCCTTCTCTAAGTTGGTGTGGTTGTTAGAAGAAGGGGTGACAGCTCAGGTGTCGTCCACGTCACTTGACTATGGTTCAAAATTATGCGGTTCATCGCCAAAAGCCCTCGTGTAGCTGAACAGTGCGACGTTAATATTCACTCACTCCAAAAAATACAGTACAGTAGTTATAATTATTTTTATGCTTAAAAAGGCAATATCTGCCTATTCAATTAAAATTATAGCGTTATAATTAACTACTAACCACAAACAAATTTTGAAAATTTGTCCAAATGATGTAGTGTGAAAGAGAAAGTTTATTTACTTTAAGTACCAGATCCGATAAAAGCATTTATTTTGAAAATAGATCATTTTCTTACTACCAAATGTGCATAATAAAATCATTAAAAAGAGAACATTCAAAGAGAGATTTATAACAACCTCTCCCTTCAAAACTTAGTTTTATTCTGAAATAAAAAAAATTATGGATTATGCTCATCACAGAAATTAATTAGAAGCGAGCGCCTTGCGTAGCCAAATTAAAAAGGTTATTTTTCACAAACAAAAGATAGATTTATGCTGTCGTGGGCTTTTTTGCAGCGCACGCCAGAATTGCTTGCATATGGCAGAATTTTTTCCTACTTTCTTGACAAATATCGTTTTTTGGTAACTTGACACAATATATTTATAAATTATAACCTATGTGTTATTCTGATGTATAAGCTATATTACTGTAAAGTTTCATTAAAATCCATTCAATTGTTTTTGCGTGAAAGACGGACAAACATCTTCACAAACTTTCGCATTTATAATATATATCTAGATTGTTTGGATGGACACTGATTTCGTGTGAGAAAATACCCTCGGCCTTCTGACGGGAATTCTCTCTTGTCCCTTTGCTCTCTCCACTCGCCTTTTAGAATAAAAGCAGCACGAATGGAGGGGGTGATGCGCGTCGGGAAGATCTTCCGATGGAGCGGAACCGAAATGCATTTTCTTTTAAAAAGGGTCTCCAAGGGAGCCAATCGTTTTACCGAGATCTTCCAGAGACCATTGCCATGGAGCAGGAAATGAAATCGAACGATTTTTCTCTTTCCCTCTTGGATGATGTTATTTCGTCTAACGAGTGCTAGCTTCTGTAGAATTTTCGTTTCACTTTATGCTTGTAAATAAGTACAGTGTGACATTTTGAAAAGCAGGTTAATAAGGCACTATTGTATTTTAATCTTTTTATCGAGAAATTAGTTTGCGTTTGCTTATGAAAATGAACATTAACTTTAAAAACTATTGCATTTTTTGCGTATATTGAGGCTGATGTTGTTACTTATGCCACGTGATCGACAGTAACTTCAGATCAAGACCTATGAAATTCATCGTGGCAAGGAGCAAGAATGCCGCTTGTCGTTATCCGTAGCTTTGAACATCATGCAGATGACAATGTGATTTGGTTCAGTTCCCTCCCAATTTCGAGGGAGAATAACTAGGGGGTGGTCAGAAGCTTCCAACCTCTCTTTCCCTTCCATCAACCTCTAGAGAGGACATGCGGCTCAACGACTATTTAGAGTACTCTCATGCCACGAAGGTACTCTATACTTACAAACATTCTTGCCTTCTCCGGGATTCGAACTCAGATCCAACGGCACAACAATCAGGGTCGCTAACTACTTTTCCGGATGCTCTTCAATAAGGTGCATGATTCTTGTGCTTCATGTGTGTAAATACAAAAATAAATTAATAAAAAGTGAAAAGTTCTTTATATTTTTCAAACATTTTAAAAGCTAGGAATCATGTGGATTTCCTTAAGAAACGCTTGAGCTTATCGTATTATACTCCTACTCTACTTTTCCTGTTCTGAAACGCTTCTCGTAAAATTGAATTATGGTCTCGAATCCCTGGATTTGTTCCGCCCCAGGAACATTAAATTGTGTCCATTTTATTTACTGGGGTGTGTTTCCGTCATTGTTCTGGATGAAAGTCATGGCGGAAGACCCTGAGATGGCCACCACAGCACTTAAACCCCTCACTGACCATTTCCGACTCTCTGTCTGTGTCAAGTGCAGGTTTTTGCTGTGGAAACCGTGTGTGTGTTTGCAAAGAAACTAACTCAGGGTTCTCATTGATTTAGCGTTCTAGTGAGTTGAAAGCTTAAATCCCTTTATATTAATGTTTTGGTGTAACTGTACTTTATTCTGACGGCACGTTTAAATACAATTAAAATTATAAAATAAAAGGAATGTAACATATAAACAATCAACGTTCCCTCCTCAGTAGGCCGCGGTAAAATTATCAAGCGGAGACGGTGATAAATGGTTGGTGAGCAGTGCTTTAAAGCAGGAGTGTTCCTCAAGCCTTACTCACGGGCACTGAATAACCCTTTTTTTTGTTATGCATAATCTTAAGAAGTGCGTTGGTTCTAGCTCTGGATTTGTGCTGGCATGTGAGATTTTTTTAAAAATTAGAAATTATTGTTATCAATCTTTCTTTTAAAACAAATAAATAAATGTTGTGGTATATGGAATAGAACCAACACACATACATTGAGATTATAAATGTTTAACTTGGAATTCTTCACTGTCATATCAGTCTTTTTTGCGTTTCAAATCCATCGTTCATCTGAAGGAGCCCTTTAACATAAATCCATTGTTTCTCCCCTTGTATCTCCTTCTTAGGTGGACCAAACGCTCGTGTTTTGCTTTCTGTCCGAGTCGTTTCAAACAAGGAGAACGGTTTCTCTCTGGAAATTTTGAGAACAGTGTCTTTTAAATTCGAGTAATAAAGTTACTGTATAGTCGAACACATAAGTATTACAGTCACCTAATTTTTCTTGCATGAGATTCTCATACTAACTTGAATCATTTCAAAAAATTTATTAAATATTGAAAGCTTTTCCTTCTGCTCTCTTTTATTTGAATGTTTGTAATCGTTCATGCGCAGTCTCTTTTTTTATGTACACTCATGTACAAAAAAATTAGCGCACCAACAAGGAGTCGTCAAAATGAAACGAAATTTTACATACGTGAGGACTACTTTGATATAAGTTAATGATTAGAAAATTAAAAAGGATAATTTATTTCAGAGAAAAAGGCAAAAAAACGGAGAATTTAATACCCCGTTGAACCCCTCTAGAGCGAATGCACGATGCGATACGATCGGGCATTGAGGCATACAAGTTCTGTATGATGTCTTGAAACATTTCGTTCCATATTTGCTGTAACCTTGCCTCTAGTTATTTCAAATGCGTTTAATGTCCAATTCGCCGTCCCAAATGATCCCAGATATGAAGGATTGGAGACAAATCTGGGGATCGGGCAGCCCAAGGAAGAGTAGTAACAGTGCGTAGACAGTCTTGTGACACCCTTGTCTTGTGAGGCCGAGCATTGTCTTGTTAAAAAAGGGCTCCTGGGAGCCGTTGCATGAGTGGTAACACATGTGGTTGCAGGATGTCATGAACATTCCGCTGGGCTGTCATGGTGCCATGGATCAATACTAGAGGTGACCGTGTATTGTAGGCGATGGCACCCCATACCATCACACCAGCTGTGGGAGCGGTGTGTCGCTGTAAAGCAAAAGCAGGATTGAGGCGTCTACCACGGGTCTCCACACACGAACACGATTGTCATCACTGCTGCGATTGAATCTGGATTCGTCGCTAAAGACGACCTGATTCCATTCCGCTGCGAGTTTCCTCGTGCGTGGCACCCCTCCAAACGGAGGCGTCGATGAGTGGGCTTCATGGGTAGTACACATAATGGGCGCCGTGGTCCCAAATGTCCTTCAGCCAGGCGCCTTCATATGGTTCGAGAAGACTCAGGGGCCCTTAGTGAAGGTACCTGTGCCTGGATGGCGACGATGAAGCAGTTGGTTGTACGCGTGCATTTCTTACGATGTGGCGGTCTT
The DNA here is from genome assembly GCA_019973935.1 of Trichonephila clavipes. Taxonomy (NCBI): domain Eukaryota; kingdom Metazoa; phylum Arthropoda; class Arachnida; order Araneae; family Nephilidae; genus Trichonephila; species Trichonephila clavipes. The sequence goes on along the minus strand of BMAU01000872.1, from coordinate 103,069 downwards.
CTCGACGACTGATTTGTCGAGGGCGCCCTGAGCTTGGTCTTCGTGTAAATGACATATCTCGGATCCACTGGCCCCAATACCTCCTCACAACACAATCAGAGCGGCGTAATCACCTAGATGACCACCCATCTTCCATAATGCCGATGATTTCCCCCCTCTCAAACTGCGATATCTGCTCCTATTGTCTTCAAAGACGGCGGAATGGCATTTTTACCTCAGCCTTTCCTTTGTAAACGATTCTGTACAAGCTTTGGTTTCCTGTTTTATACTCCATGGAGAACGAAGTTAAATGCCCTCTACCGGCTATACGTAATGCGCAATAGCGCTGCATTTCTAATCATTTGCATTTCTCGCCGACATGTACCTTCATGCCAAGTTTCATTACAAACCCGCAATTATTTCTCGCTGCGCTAATTTTTTTTGTCCATGAGTGTATAACAACCTTCTCAAGTCCAGGTGGCAGGTAAAGAGCCATAGTCAAATACTGTGAGTTATCGCTGTTTCCACTTTTTTCACAATCTCTCTCGGTATCGCATTTTGTACAGAACCAGCAGTGTATATCTCCAATCGAAGAAGGAATAACTCTCTTTTTGAAAGGATGTTTTTGAATTATATAAATTTTGTTGCAGAATATGAAAAATATAAAATGTTTCGCTGCCCCCCTTTGCTTTGTGAAAGTTTTTGTATATTTTTAAACATTTTTTGGGAGTGGGGAAAGAATTTTCCAAAGTGATTGGACTTATTAAATAAATTGTTTTTGTAGGATTTTGGATGTCTGGTACTGAATCAGTTATGGTAAGGTTCGATAAAAATTGCTTTTGTTGTAACAATAATTTGGTATTTGATGGATGAATTGAATGATCACGTGATTCTAACTCGCTTCGGTTCATCCCCTTAGGACGATCCTGTCTATTATAACACAAGTGGCTCCACAGTTTATATTGTGACATTAATAAAAATAATATCAATCTCCCTTCATTACGTTTTATTCTAAATCAAAGAACTTATCAGTTCTTCCGTTTTCTTTTGGTATTTCTTTCGCGGAAAATTTCATGTATGTGAATTTTTCGTCACTTGCCCCAAACTATATATCAAAATGAAATAAAGGCTGTATACATTTTTAATTTCAATTGGATACGAAATTGCATTAAGATAAATGCATGCCCGAAATCGCCAACTTGAAACTATTTTAAGATATAGTGTGGAGAATGTTGTTCCGGCACCATTTGATTACGTCGGAGACCAGAAACGAATGGTGTTGCTGTTTGAGGAAGTGGGGGAGAAGGGTTTCCTAGAATCCCGTTCCCCTACGTTCCGGATAGACTCGTCTAGAAAAGGACATGCGCGAGGACCGGTTTTGAGGGTCCCGACTGGGGGCAGAAGGCAAAAACGTGCTCTGGATGTAAGATTGTTTTTAGAATGTTTGTAAATAAATAGTACATATTTATATCTCTAGTCTGGCTGTGAGTTTTCATACTCAATACGTCACAATAGTTCATTTTACATAGCATTGCTGAAAATTTCTTATTTTTTGACTTTCTTTTTCAGAGGTCACTACAGTTGGCTTCAGCTCGATCGAAGGGTGTTAGAACACGAATTTCCTAAAAGATCTGCCCAATCAACCCTTGTGCTGTATTTCAGAATAAAGTAAGGAATATTTTTGATGTGCATTGTTTTCTGAAATGCTGCATTTTTATGTAATGGGAGACATTTTTCATTGCAGATATTTTGTGGAGAGTATCACGCATCTGCGAGATAGTTCCACAGTTGAAGCCTTTTACCTCCAAACACAATCTCTAGTCTATAACGTAAGTAGACTCCTTCTTGTGTTGCACATATTCCTGATCATCTGCTTCGCAAATCATTACCGTTTGCGTACAAATAGTGTTGTCATTAAAAACGTTTTGGAGTACATTATCACCTTGTCACGTCTTACATAAAGTATCGAAGAACTTCCCCATAAGAATTTGAAGGACTATTTTCTGTTTTTCTCTCGATTGTATCTGTTCAAAGTGTTTGCTATACACCGACTGAGAGAGATGTGTGCTGAAAGATCCCACCCCAATCTTTGTTTCTAATCGTTCTAAATGTGTATTTCTTTAGAGTGGGATATTTTAGAAGGCCAGCTCCTTTATCGTGTTCATAGTCTTCTCCGTTGTCGTTTGCTTCACCTTCTGGCCATGGGTCGAATCTTGGCCAGATGGGGGATGGGGGGATAGTGTTCTATTCTCAATGGAATTCTGAGTCCTGAACTCGAAAACAGCCATTTGAAAGTTATGCAATAAACTCTAAATAAATGAACACGTAAAAGAATTAAAAAATATTGACATTACTCTTCAGTTATACAGGTTATGTGTGTTTCCTTCATTTAAATTTTCAAGGGATAGTCTTGAAGTAAGGTGTAATCGTTGGAAAACTTCTTCATAGGATTTGTAAGATATTACTTCTGTGTCTTGCACCGCAATTTCGTTTGAAGAATTTTATTGTGAATTTGGTTAAACTCATCTTGAATGTCCTCTCCATCTCTTAGCCTGGAAAAAAGTAAAAGTATTAATATAGTTTAAAAAGTTTTTCCTTTCTATTAATTGCTTAGTTTATTGATTAGTTAATCGATTCGCATTAAATGTGACTTCTAGGGTTATTGACAACAACTTTCCAAAACTGAACCGCGTTGAAATGACCAAAACGATTCTTCGGGGAATTTACTCTCCGAACTTCCACGCCACGCAATTGAAGGTCCAGTTTCTAAACCCCACCAAAATCTGTTGCTTTTATTTTTAGAATTGTATTTTTATATTTAATTTGATATTTTATCGCTTACAACTGAACTGTGTTCTTGTCAGCCTTTTCAGCTATTTTATCATGTATTTTTATTATCTTAACAAATCTTTGGCGCAGTTTAACCAGAATCGGCCCCAATAGTAAAGCCCTCACTCACTCCGTAGGTGGGGTGTTCAGAGGAATCTTAACTCGACTCCACTGCTTCACCTCAACACATCTACGAAGACTAAACTAAAATTAGATGTACGTGGGGGACAGCGCCACTGCCACTTTTACCCAATAGATTGGGCTAAAAAAAACCATGGAGAGAAATAAAGAAGACTCTCACACAAACGGGAAGGTGTCCCCAAGTATGAGCATTCTAACAAAGCAGAGCACCGGCAGGTTAAATGACTAGAAAGCACGTGAATCACCCCGAACAACTGCATTCAGTTATTACGAAGTTTTAATAGAGGTTCACAGTTTCCATTGATAGCAAAAGTACAAACTTCTTTCTCTTTTGCATTTTACTTTTAGTATTTTTAATTTGCACTTTCCTTTCAGGGTGTCATTCAAGTGAGCAGTGATAAAGCCTTTCAGTTGGCAGCTCTAGTCCTACAAGCAACTCATGGAGATTACACCAGGTATTACTACTTTCGTGTGGGTCCGAAATTAAAGCGAAATTCGTCCTTACACTTGAAATGCTTTACTCATTCTATGCATTTTACTTTGAAGTAAATGAGATTTCTTTGAACTATGATTTTCTACTTGTAGTGGATTTTCTTACAAAGATTTAATTTATGAGGCTGGGAAGTTTATTCATGATATCACGCGATTTTGAAGTTCATTTTGATGTGGAAGAAGAAAATTCTTTCCGTAACACTTTTTTTTTTTGAAAATTCTGTTACGGAATGGGCTTGGTCTGATTGTATTGATGAGATTTCAACTATCTGAAAATTGGTCTGAATTAATTAAATGTGCTTTAGAATCATACAATTTTGAAAATTACCTGCATGAAAATTCAAAAGCGAATTGAAAAGCCACAACTAGAGGCAAAATATACACATTCTGAATCTTTCTGAGGCCTAATCAACATTTGATCTAAAATGTTTGAAAGAACTAACTAAAGAAAGCTAAACTAAATGAAAATAATGAACTAAACAACTTCTGACTTTAATGAAGTAATGAAACTTCTTAACAAATGTTAAGAAAAAACTGCGCAATTTTTTTCATTCGAACACCGAGCTATTGAAAGAATGTTCTCATTTATGTGTGTAATTTTTTTCGTAGAACTATTTCAAATTCTAAAGTATAGTTTTCTTCATTGTATTGCAATTTATTTAGATGTTAGTTAGAACAAATTTTTGAGTGTAAATTCTTCATTTTTCCGGCAGTGACACCCTGGCGAAGCAGCAGCTGAAGAAGCTCCCGGTTCTGCCCACCAGCACACTCGTCGATCACCCCTCCCTCATCGTCTGGTGAGTTCTCTCTCTTCTCTATGGGCTCAAGTCACTAAACTCATCGTATGAAGAGGCTGATGAGCGATAAAAATCTGTAGAGGTTCGAAGTCCTAACGTTAGTGGGGTGTAGAAGGTTTGGCGAGGGGATTGCCCTCTCGCATGTCACTTGATCGAAGTTTGCAATTCGCCAAAATGACATTTTTGCAATCAGTCTTCAAACTAGAGGAATAGCCAATCATTCATTTTTCAGCATCTAATTATAAGGTGTATTAAAATTATTGTACATTATTCTAATAAATGTAAATTACTTATTTGTTTTACTGTAAGACATCACCTGTTGGCCATCGATTTGCTTTTGGTTTTAGTCAGTGCTTCTCTTTTGTCTGACGAGAGGAGGGCGCGACTGAGGAAATTCATTTGGAGACGAAATTTCGTGTACTCTTTCAGGGTGTTCAAATCTCAATATAATTCCGCCGAATATACGGAGAAAATAGCCTTCGAAAATCATGCTTAACTTTTATACACAATTAAGTTCTAATTAGCGTCAGAGATGCAGTGGCGTATGGGGTAGAGAACCTGATTACCACGCGGTCGGCAAAGGCTCGAGATGTGCGATCGATTTTTTTGTTTCATTTTTAAATTCATTGAATTATTTTTACAATTAAATAAATTTATTTAAAAAAACATTAAATATTTTATATAGGAATAAAATAATCAGATTAATAATATATAATATAAGATATATATTATTTTTATAAATTATTTTTTATTAATAATTATTATAATTATTTTATATATTATTATAGCATTAGAAAAATATTTTATTTATAATACGTTGTATATCATATTATAAAACTATTTGTAACTAATTTATGCATAAAATGTCTTTTAATATTTATTATAATATATTTTATAATAAATATTATTTATTAATAATTATATCTATGAAATATAATATAAATATTTATATAATTACAGTAATTGTTCTACTATTTAAAATATAAAATAATTACCAAAAATATCATTTAGTAATTTTTAACCTTTTTTAAATAAATTTATTTGTTTGTAAAAATAATTAAAATTAGTTTAAAAAATAAAACAAAAAAAAAACGATCGCATGACTCGAACCTTGGCCGACCACGTAGCAAACAGGTGTTCTATCACCTATGCCACTGTATCTCTGACGCTAATTAAAACTCGATTGTGTATAAAAGCTAAACATGAATTTCGAAGGTTATTTTCATTCAGTGGAATTACATTGAGGGTTGAACACCCTGAAGTCTCGCCCCCAAATGAATCTCCTCAGTGGCACCCTCCCCTTGTGAGTCGAAAATGTGTTCATCAACGTTGAGGATTGAATTGAAACAGGGATTCTCTTCTCTTTGTACACAATTGTTTTATAAAACAAATAACTTATTAAAATAAAATGAATTAACAAGTTGGAAATTCCCATCAATCCTTGTTGGCCGCGGTAGCCCAGTGGTCAAGGTAACAGACTCGTGGCCGGCGTGTTATGAGTTCGTGTCTAGTGCCGCTGAAGAAAGTGGGGTGGAGCGATGCACATTAAATCTGTCGAGAGCTCAGACGGTGTGGTAGTTAGTGAGATGTCGTCCTCGTCACTTGACCATAATTGAAATGACGAGTTCGGGTAGCTGAACAGTGAGTGCTACGTTTACTCACTCACCCATCGATCCTTGTTTGAAGTTTGTTCATGAATCTTTCGCATTCATTCACACTGAGTGTTTTTTCTTTATGCAGCGAGGAGCGTGTCCTGGAGCAATACAGAGCCCTACGGGGGCAGAGCAGGGGCGCCGCCATCGTCAAGTAAGAAGCCCTTCGCTTTGTTTCGAAAATCAGTTTTATTTTCTTACAAAATTATTGTGCCAAATATTCTATTTTCGATTTTTTTCCAGTTATATGAGGATCGCCGAATCCCTTCCTACTTACGGACTCCACTACTACGAAGTCAAAGTAAGCTTAGTTTTATTCAGGAGATTCCAATTCCGCGTAGAAGGAAAATAATTTGTGAGAAAATTGAAAATAAAACTGAAGAAAGTATACTTAATTTTTTTTTCGAATCGAGTTTTCTTAGAAAAAAAATTGAATGAAATTTTGATTACTAATATTCTTGATCTACAAAAATAAAATCAAAACATTTTTATATCAAAATCATTTTAATAGCCTTATAACCTTGATTTCAATTTTCTCAGCTTGCATATTCAGTGTAGAAAGGGTTTATATATTTCTAATACTAATCCATTGCAAAGATAAACACATGATATGCATTGTTTATCCTAATTCCCTTCGATGGAATTCCATTGTTACTTAATTTAGGTTGTTAATGAGCAATAATATTTTTAGTTCTGGAATCTCTTATGCTTAAACTCTCAAACACAACATTTCTGTAAGGTTAACTGCCTTTTTTTAAATAAATTAGAATCAATTTCCTCGTCCATTCACTCGATATCTCACTTCTGCTTAAAAATACGCAAAATCATTCACTTTGTTATTAATACTATTTATCTCCTCATTTGTTATGCCAATTATTTAAGTTATTTCTATGCAGCATACTTTGTAACATCATACTTTGAATAAATGTGACTATTTTTGGTCAACTAAGTTTGTATGTGTGTGTGCGCATTGTCAATAAGAAAATTGTAAAATCTACCTGAAGTAAATACTGTATATATAGGAAATTAACGTTTTGTTTTTTGCTCTCTTAACTTATTTTTTCACTTGTTCATGTGATTATGTTGTTAAAATGCTTGAAGATTTGCTTTTTTAGAAACGAATCAGACATGCTGCAACATGTGTTTGTCTTTTCACAGGACAAAAGCGGCCTTCCATGGTGGCTGGGCATCAGCTACAAAGGAATCTGTCAATACGACCTCACGGACCGCAAAGTGCCCAGAAAGGTGATTTCCCTTCAGTTCCTAATGATGTGCCGTGTGGCCAAAGTCTCTTGTGTAAAAGGAAAAAAAGAGAATGAAACATGTTTTAAATGTTCTCTTTTCACCAAATTGATTATTAATTTCACGGAAAGTTAGGGACCAATTGTGGTATGGGGAAATGAAATCTATCTCGAATGATATTCGATTTTTTAAATGCTTGAAGTCCGCATATTATAGGAACAATATCTAGAGAATAGTTATTGAACTTCATTTAAGGCTTAGCAGAAGCGTTAACATTTTGTATGTAACAAAAAAATTTTTAAAAAAATTTGTAGAAATAAATATGAATTTCTTACATGCAAGGAAACAATTCGATTGGAAAAATATTTTAAAAAAGTTTACCTTAAATTTGAAAAATAGCATTATTTCAAATCAAAACATGTTTGTTCCGTGTTCAAAACGATACTGTACTTCCAGTTCTGGTACACAACTTTTTATATTTAAGCTTCATTTAGTCAATAATTATTCGTCTGTATCAGGGGTGGCCAACCCAAATGTTCTCGCGGGCCACTTCAGAAGAACATTATAACCCCACGGGCCGCATATAAAAATTTATTTCTTATTATTAAATTTGGACCCTTTACAAACATTTCTTGGGGAGGGTGGGATTTTAAAACAGATTGACATATTACTATTCTCTTCATTGTTTTTTATGTATGCGAACGGGGATAATATAAATAATAATAATGCAACAATCAAATAATATTTTAATTTATGTAATTAGTGATACATTTGTTTCTCAACTCTTTCTCTTAGTTTTTGCAAGTCGATCTCAATGCGTGAATTTGGCATCGTAATTGATGTTGCAGGTTTTCGTCCGTTAAGTTTGAGCGTGATTTATGTTTGATACATTTCACTTTCGGCGGCGGGGGAGGGGGGATCGTAGTAACAGAAGCAACGTGATAAAATAGAAACAGTTATGGAATTTATTTGTGAATAAAAGTAAAAATATTGCACAAAATAGTCGTATTTTGTAAAGCTGTTGCATGCGCGCCGCAACATTATTCAAGGCGGGTTACATGCGGTCCCCGCGCTGCGGGTTGGCTACCCCTGGTAGTATATGTAGTGGTCCTGAACATATTAATTTTTGTGTTTGACTTAATTTATCGTTATCAAATTAGCATATTACTGTAACTATTGTTATCGATTCTAATGATAATTTCAAATTTGTTCGTAGAATTTATGTGAAGTAAATAATTTTATCGATATTTTGGAAAAACATGACAAGATAAGAACAATGTCACTGTAGTGGTATCTATATAAGCCAGTATCAGCCTCCGTACTGAAGGGATTATTTTGGTCTAGTGGTATGTTGTGTGCTTATGAATCGGAAGGTGCCGAGTACTATCCTCCACGTAATGAATGATTACATTTTCATCCGATGAAATGCTCCGTTACTCATGCTAATCAGAGGTGATTAAAGGGTAAAAGCAGAATGTGCCGCATATTATAGTGCAAGTGATCCAAAATTTTCAGCCTGAAGCCCGCATTAACTATCACACAGCAGGTTGTATTCTTTTGTCACAGCCATAGTTTCCTTGCAAACGAGCATAATACTTTCTCTCCAGGTTTGATGAAGAACTATTTCAGACTATTCTTCTTGACATTGCTGACACGCAGCTTTTATTTTCCTCTGTTCATTGTTGGGCACTAAAACGGGAAGTACTGAAAGTATCTTGCTGCACACAATATCGTTCAAAGAACTTGGTGATGCGAACTAATTTTGCCACAATTATACTTGCAAATGATCCAAAACATTTTTTTTAAAGAAATGATTTCTCAAGTTAAGCTTAATTGAATATACTCTGCAAATATATCCACTTATGGTAGAGAGACTGTTGCTTTTAATGTTTCCCCTACAGAATATTCATGGTAAAGAGACTGTTGCTTTTAATGTTTCCTCTACAGAATATTCAGAAAATTCTTGTTAAACTAACGAGATTCTCAGTAATTCATACACTCTGGTAAGTAATAACGCGAAGGAAATTATTAAATTGAATAGAGTGAAGCACACACGTTTCGCAATTAAACTAACATACACCAACAACTCTGCATCACAGAAGTCAATCGCAACTGAACAAGCAGCAAACCATTTAAGAACTCTGCCATTCGATGGCGTTAGGACTGGGATCAGTAGAAAAAGTAAGCAGAGCAAATAGGATTTTGAAAAATAGCGATCTCTTGGACAGAAATGTGCACCTCGGGCCGGATGAGAGAGCCTCGTGGTTCCCCTGTTATAGTGTATTGAAAGCAGCTGTGTGTTGCAATTTGAAATGCCTATGTGGGAAATATTTGAATCATATTTAAATTTCCATTTTTGCCTTTTAATAAAAGGTACAAAACAATACTTTCAAAGGAAGGTTATTCTATGCACCAAATTGCGGCTAAAGTACCCTGTGCTCTCTACTTTCTTGAGAACGTTGAAAAGTGAAACGAATTCTGTTACGAAAAATTCCATTACAACTAAGAAAAAGAACTATACGTGAAGAAAAGGTTTTACTTTTTAACAGGAAACTTAATTTACGAAAATTTTTGAAACAATGGGTTTTGACATATATCAACTGTGAGAGGACGATAGCTGGATATTAGATTACGAGTCTGCAAAACTCGCCGTAATTTATTACTGGACGAAATTGAACCCCAAAGGCGATTGCTATGGGCAAGGGGCTATTCAAAACTGGGAAAAGGTAATATTTAATGATGGAGTTTTCAGTTTCGTATTTCTGGTAACCAAAGTAGTGTTATGTAAGACGATGCACTCATAAGGAATTCAGCCCTCAAGGTCTGAAATCTACTGTAAAGCACCCTTCGAAAATGACGATATGTGGTTGCATGACCTTTTTCTGGTGTTAGAAGACATATCATTGTGAGAGGAACAGTGAAGGCCAGAAATTACATTGGAATACTACAAAATAAATTGCTGCCAACAGCGGGAGAGTTTTGGAAGATCAGTCATGAATTTTTTTTGGACAATTATGCTGCATGTCACCGTGCAAAGATACTCCAGAAATGGTTCAAAGATAATACTGTTAATTGAATAAAAGGCCAAAGACAGTCTATCGGATCTTAATCCGATACAGTACCTTTATATGGCACACAATTAGCTATGATATTTCAAAGAAAGAAATCTGCAAATAAACGAGAGTAAGCTGAAGCTCTAATATTTTCCATCTACCATGTTGTCACTGATGTCAAAAAGATGCAGAACCGTAATTAAGCAAACGGACGGCCCATGAAATATTGATATTGAAACATGTGTAGAGTTCGTTACGCTTTTGTTGTCTTCAAAAGTGGTGTTAAATCCGATCACTTTCAATTTAGAATTCGTGATGAATGCACAGTTTTTGTAGCTGAACTTTTATGTTTAAACTTCGCCATTAAATAGATCACTGAACAAAATAGTATCTTACCGACTCTCTTTCCTTCTTGGATTCTGTGAAGTGTATTTCTTCATCTAACAACATAATTGTCGACATCCAAAAGTAACTTAAAAGTCTAAAAGATAAAAACATCTCAATAGATTTTGCGTTTGTTCACGGACAAACGGGCGTTCTTGAAAATGAGTGGGCCGATTTGCTTGTAAAAGTTGCAACCATTGCCGTTAATATTCCTAAATCATTTTACAAGATAACGAAAGAAAGAATGGTGAAGTCTGGGAACCAAGAATATCTCATTTCAAATAAAGGGAGCTTAACAAATAAATTTTTTCCAACCATTAATAAGAGACTGCCATGCCATCATTTTTATACCAATTACAAAATAACCCGATTTCTCGCTGGTCATGGCAACTTTAAAAGCTACTTGAACACACACAAATTTATAATTGAGTTCCGTCATCTTCCTATGATTGTAATCTTGATGTCGAGGAAAATTTTAGAACATGTATTCCTTCTGTTTTTCAAGTAGGTCAGAGAGAGAAAGATAAGACTTGCTTTTAAAGGACTTATTATAAATTGGCCTCCAAATTTTCATCAACTTCTTTCCAACAGAAGTGCTTTTAAAAAGTTATGTGAATTTGTAGTAAATATTTGTAATCCTTCATAATCTCAATTTTTGTTCCTTCTTTCCTCTATAATATGTGATTAATACATATTTCTGTGAGCATTTAAAATTGTTTTCAATAAAAAAAAACTTGTAGCAACCAAGTACTTTTCAAAATGCATATTAAATCAACCCTATTTTTGTCAATTTGTGTACACATTAGGTTATTTTGTACATTCTTGCATTCAGGCAGCTGTACTACAAAAAGTACTTGCGGCATTAAAAAACTAATGTCGTATTTGAAATCAGCATGAAGATTATATAAGAACTGATAACAATAGTTAAAACTGTACCATAATTTAATACCAAAAAATTAAGTTAAAAGCAAAAGTTAGGCAAAGAAATTGTGTGTGTTTAGAACTTTTTGCCACCACTGTACATTTAAAAATATGTAAAACAGTCAATAACTAAAACCACGGTGATCTTAATTCAAATAAGATTTTTACATTTCAGTTGTTTCTCTGGAAGCAGTTAGAAAACCTCTATTTTCGGGACAGGAAGTTTTCCATAGAAGTTTACGATCCAAAGAGGTAACATTTTTTTGTTTTTAAAAGAACATTTATTTTTCTCACTTCAATCTGCAGGAGCTATTTTAATCAAATGTATCGTGTTTTGGAATGAATTTCTAACGAAGGAATTGAATTTCGTTTTGAAGATCCTCATAGTTGAACGAATTATGTGTGTAGCAGAAAAATGAAGTAACTATAGAATTTTATCAAATGCACATTAGAACCTCCACATTATTTACAATAAAAATTATGTTAGTTATGACTTGAAGCAAACTAAAATATTTGAGTCTTAAGCATAGAATAGTTTTTTGCAAAGCAGGTAATTGCATAATTCAAGTGGGAATGGAATGGAAACGTCTGTCTATAAAGCCAAATGATATGCTGCAGTATCTAATTTAATATTGTTCTATTAAATTGGGCATAGGAATAATTTTACTTACCACATTTTACGACATGTAGCGGGACAATTTATAGTAAATATTACAGAGGCGTCCTCAAGGTGACCTCCGCCCATGCACCCAGAGATTTTAATTTTCAGCATAAAGATGACGCGCTTTCATCGGCGTGTTTTTAAAAGTGTTCCATCTGTGTAGCCACTGAAACAATGTAATTGTGAAATAAATAATTGCAAATATTTTTGAAGTAGTTTGACATGATAGATTTTATAAAAATGTATTTGTAATTTTATTCATCGTAATTGCGAAATGAGTAATTTAACAATCATTACATTTATTTTACATTTTAATTGATGTTTTGTGAAAAATTGCTTAAAAAATGATGATTCTCAGAAAGTTTTTACTTTGGAGAGTGTTCGGTGAGTTACTCATTGGTGCGAAAATATTAAATTCTAAAGTGTAAAAATAGTGCGTTTCAGATCCAGAGAAGAATAAAGCGAAATATCGCTTAACACGAACTAATACAACGCGGTCCCGACCAACTATTTTCATGTATTTTTTTATCTTATCACGAAACGAAAATTTGCGTAACACCTTATGCGAATGAACGAAAACACTTAATGAAATGTTTCTGTATTTTTGGACTGCCCTACTGCATCATCAGAAGAATTGTTTGCAGAAGATGATTTTAATAATGTATGGCACACGTTTTCAAGTTGATTCAAATCTAAAAAACTATTGATGCAGATTCCGGCAACGAAAATGAAAAATGAGATCCGAAATTAGGAATATCACGAAAAGTAGGCGCAGACACTTAAACGCACATTCTAAGGGTGAAATGAATAAAAAAAATGGACGACATCGAACCATTTGTTGTCAACTCGATATGCTAAAAAGGACAATGCAAACAAAAATATGATTATTTTCCAAGAACTCAATAAATATTTGGTTTTTCAAAAACACTTTAAAACTTTGTATTAAATTTCATTAAGTTCTCGTGAATGCTTTCGCTTCATTCGTCTTTATAAAATGCATGCATATATACCCATCTATGTTAGTAAAATGTACTCTAATCAATGTAATTTTGTTGACTCTGTGTTAACAGCCAAAAATATGTTTTCAGGGTGAGTGCTTCAAGAAAGACATTCGGCTCTGGGAATATCAGCGTGTCCGTGTGGTTCGCGAGCAGCCCTTCACTCACCAAATGCATCTGGTCCATGGCCATTTCGCAGCACCAGTTCTACTTGGACAGAAAGCACACCAAGGTACCTTCCTTTTCTTTCCCTCACCTTAAAAAGTATTTAATGTTTCTTGGAGCCTCTTACAATAGTGTTTATTCCCAAAATTTAGGAGTGATTGCTGTAGCTACCAAATAGTACCTACTTTCACCTACAATGACCTTAATATTCTAAAACATCAAATAATACGGATCCATTTCTCTTTTAAGTTGTATAGGATGAAAGAAAAATTTGTACTAATATTGAAACAATTTTTCTGGTCTATTATAGTGTATTACAGTGGCGCACACAAGGGGGTTGTTCTAGGGGTCCGGAACCCCCCCAAAGCCCTTGATTTTTTTTCCGATTGATTATAATTCTGAGTATATAGTATGTAAAGTTTAGTTAAATATTTGTTATTGATGATTAATTATATTAATTAATGCTAATTATTTGTTCAATAATTAGTTTCTTACTGTTTATTGTTCCTAAAAATCGACAAAATCAAAAGGAGCAAGATACAAGAATGGTGGACTTTCGACCCTGGACCCCCCCTTGAGAAATTCCTGTGTGCGCTACTGGTGTATTATAGTTATTATCAGGAATTCTCAAGAAAGAACTGTGGAACGTAATCAAATTATTAAGAATTTCACAACAGTTGAGACCAGTTTCTTCTCGATTTGGCTTTTTTCTTGGTATATTTTGGGATCAAACGATTTTTCCACGTAAAATTTTTGTTTAAGACAGGGTCTTGGTGAAAATTATTGCTCAAAGTCGCTAAAAGAGCATATTTACATCGGAAACAGAGTCTCAACTCAAAAAGTAATATTTTTAATGTACAAAATTTTTCTTTTAATGTCTTATAAAAGTTTTTCAAAATTTTATCCTTAAATTTTGATTCTGAAAAACTACCAATATGTGTCGTGGTGGCTAAAAGAATTATTCGTAAAATTAAATGGGATCTTTCTTTTTCCTTAATTATGTCAACCGATATTGTAAAAAAGTATGGAACAAAAGAAAAAGCTTTACATTGGACAAAATATTTTGTTACTGGTAGCGAAGCATGTATTTTACATACACGTACGTCAAAAGTTTTAAAAATTAGAATTAATAATTAGTAAAATGTAACAAATATAATTGAAGTAAATACTGATTTAAAGCTAATTTTACGTGAAAGAGAAGTCATATTTTTCATCGAGTATCTTCAAATGTTTTATGATAGAGCTTTTCATTTTAACAAACCGTAACATCTTTACTTCCGCGCAATTATCGTTTTGCAACCTCCCCTGTTAACTGTGGCGCGAATCGAGCGATGACGAGCAGACTGGTCAATCACAGAGTTTCAGCTGTTAAAATATTGGATTAAAAAGATGGGTTTATTTTGCAAAATTGCCAATTTCAGTATTAATACTTATTTATTTAGTTAACATAAACATATATTACATACATATTGCTCGAAAACCGCAACCAACGTTAAGTTTTTTTTGTGGCCGTCAAAATTACCTGACTGAGAGACCTAAACATTCACTGATTAACTTCTTTACTGACAAAATACGTATTTTCTTCTTGTCTTGACACCGAAGAAATTCTGGTGAGGAGCTGTACGGTTGTCTTAACAGAAAGGATCCTTGCCCTTCCCACCCCAATACAATATCTATTCTTCAGGCAGTACGGCATTACTCTAATGTCAGACTATTGGCGTTTACACTACTCGATAGCTAGGTAACTTCAAGCCAACAGCTATCAACGGGCTTAATGCCTGGTTGGCGTCACGCGTTTTGTCCCATGGCTGACCCTACCTGAAGGAACCCTACTTCAATCAACTTTCCGACTTTTCCTTTGATCCTTTTTGGCTAACATCTAAAAAACATTATCATCGTACATAAATGAATTCTTTATGCGAACTTATACGCTGTTTCAGCCGGTTCATTGGGGGACACACGAGTTCATCCTAAATTTTTCATTTTTTTTTTATTATTTATTTATTTTCCCCGTTCTGGCCTCGAAATATTCTAAACGTCTTAAAATTTGGGAATATATTTTGTTTTTCTCAAGAATTTTAATTTAAATAGCCAATGGTCACAATTATTTACTCATGACGAGTATACACGTCAATACACAAAATCCTGCAACTTCTCCTTGACGAGTAGACTCGTCAATCACAGTTAACTA
Organism: Trichonephila clavipes; assembly: GCA_019973935.1. Taxonomy (NCBI): domain Eukaryota; kingdom Metazoa; phylum Arthropoda; class Arachnida; order Araneae; family Nephilidae; genus Trichonephila; species Trichonephila clavipes. The sequence continues at coordinate 87,564 of BMAU01000872.1, read as the reverse complement.
GTTAAAATGATGTCTTTGTGTATCTTTCATTTGTACTTGAATTGAAACTTGTTGCATTGTTTTAATTGTGTGTTTTCTTTCCCAGGGCGCCCCCTCTCCTTCCCGCCACCTGAGTGACATCGCGGATGAGCTCTCTCACGGCTCCTACTCCACTGAGACCTCATCTCTGGGTAGAAGTGTCAGTTCTCTCAGCCTGCCCGCACTGAAGCTCGACAGTAAGATTCTCTCTTCATCCAAGCATTTCAGGGTAGGCCTAGAGTAGGAGGTGAAGCGGCAGCATTCATTCAGTCAAACTGCAACTCTAAAATAGAAGGTTCCCTCATACAAACAGGCGTGACTGTCATTTTACAATCAAAATTGTTGCGTAAACAAGAAATTCTTTTGAAATTCTTCTTCTCAGACTTTCAATCGCGCCTCCCTTCGTCCAACAACGGCGTATTCAATTCAATAATGCTATTCTTTGACGCTAAACCTACAATACGATTGGTCTGAAGCATTTATACCCCCCGATTATGTTGCGTCCCGCATGAAATGGCTGGCATATCCATGCGATCAAGCAGAAAAAGGTTAAGTACCCCTGCCCTAGACGTATATATACGTCTTTCCGAAGTGCTATCAATAAAATTATTCCGAAGGCTTTGGAAAGTAATAAAATGACCTTTTTGATCATTTATTCATTTTCTACCCCCCTATGTGCTAAACGGTGGCATTGGGGAACGTGATTTTGAATCGGCGTTTAAGGGATTAACCGTACAAAGGATCAAGATAATGTGGGCGTATAATTTTACATGACAAATCCATGGGTGCTTAATTTGGTTACAAGATAGATTGTACGGTTATAGTGTAAATGAGTGTTTAATTTTTTGTTATGTCAGAAAATGTATTTGTTTCTTTACTCTTTCAATAAGTTAATAATTATTTAAAATAATCTTTTGTTTTCGACTTTTCAATATGCTCGCGCCCCCCTCCGCTACACAGTTTGAGAAACACTGCTTTAATGCATAAAACAAAATCATGTCGCAGTGGTGCTGTGTGACCTGTTCTCCAATATCACTGAATTCGATTTTATTCCGTACAGCAATAAAAGTTCAGCAAATGTGTTTAAAGGAAAAGGAGTCAAATCAAAAAGATGGGAAGCGAATGCCTTCATCAGAAATACAATAGTTGAGAAATTCGTCTGCTTATTTCTGTAGGTATTCGTTTTTCTGAGTGCATTTAACGAGGACCCTCCAGGCAGGCTTGAACAGATTTTTTTAATAATCATTTTCTTATTTATTGTTAATTGCGTCGCCCATCTGGTATAGTGGTTAGCGACGCTGACTGCTGTGCCGTAGGGTCTGGGTTCGAATCCCGGAGAAGACATGGATGTTTGTAAATGTATAGTGCCCTTGCGACAGGGGGGTACTCTAAATAGCCGTCGAGCCACAAGTCCTCTCGTGTGGTTGGAGGAAGGGGAACAGAGGTGGGAGGCTTCTGACCACCCCCAGGTGTCCTCTCTCAAAATTGGGGTGGAAACGAGCCAAATCGTACTGTCACCTCTATGGTGCTAACGACAGGCGTCACTTAGCCCTTTTCCATGATGAATTTCGTGGGCCTCGATCTGGCCTTTGCCGATCATATGGCATGAGCAACAACAACAACATTGTTAATTGCGAAATCGCCGTACCATTAACTGCTCTCTAAACTATTTCATAAAAATTGATGCGTACAAAGTAGTTTAAGGTAATGTTAGTTATTCGAAACATAAATGTAGTGAATCAGAAAATATATGAAGCCATTATTTCACCGCAAATGAATGCTGCCCCTGTGCATTGCGTTTAAATGTGCTGAAAAGAATATGTGTGAAGTAGTGATAACTTTTGGGAATGTTTCTTTTGTTTGAACCCCCCTTGTTTTCGAGGTTTGTTCTAGCAGTATCCATCTCAACACTTTCCACATAACTTAAATGCTGACAAAAAAAATAAAAAGTAAAAAAATGTTTTGATCGGTCAACTGAAATGCATCTGCTTCATCCACGAATTCAGACTTTCTTGTGACAGAACTGACCTCTGTGTTTTTTCAGGTGATTCCTGCGACGAGACGCTGGACACCGTGGAGATGTTCGTTGCCCTAAAGGCTCGCAAGGACGCCCTCGAGAAGGCGCTTCGGAAGAAGTGTGAGGAGCTCAAGAAGATTTGTCTGCGAGAAGGAGTAAGACTTCTCATAAACTTTCCTCCTCTTCCTTGCAATATGAACGTGCATTTTTACATTTTTCAAACTCGACTTTCTTAACTTTGTTTTCAACAATTCAAAGGGGACAAGTCATAGTGTCTTTTGACTGAACTCAACTTATATTCCCGAAAATGTATTTTTAGAGGATCATTTTTTTTAAGACAGCTTTTTATAAATTTCAATGAAAGAATCTTTTACACATCCATTACTCGAATGATATGTCCAAACTTTTTTTTGGGAGGGGGGGAGTTCCCATTACTTGGACCGTTTCTTTTGTAAACGCACTGTTACTAATATTAAATAGTTATGCGTTTTTTCACCATTAAAACTTGGCAACATTATCATCTTGAAACTGTTATAATATAAAGTGTATATCGAAACATACTTTATCCACTCATTGATTTTAAACAATCACTGCGAAAGAAACTTCTAACCAGGATTTTGTGTTTGCACGAAAAACAATAATGCTGTCTCATGATTAAGATTCTGCATCATGATCAAAGGACGATCGGACTAGGATGTATTTACCAAATTCAAATTATTTTTTAAATGTTACAGTTAAAGAAAGTCGTTGTGAGTAGCTAAAGTATCGTTCTGAAAATATTTTCATCATTTATTTGGATCAGTCATGAATAATTGATCCATCATTAATGATGTTTCATTCGTTCAGGAACTCACTGGCTCACTTCCACCGGAGATGCCCCTGAGCCTAGGCGAGCAGATCCCAGTGGTCAAGCGAAGGGCGGGGCGACCACCTCAGGACTGCCACCTCTGGAGGAAGAAAACCAAGGATGTAAGTACCTTTTCTTGTCTCAGATTTCCAAGTACTTTTCACATTATCAGTTCGTCGCATGTAAACACCTTGTTTTTCTGTATCTTTAATGAAAGATTTTTGATGCGGAATGTGTGTGTGTGTGTGTGGCTGATATATATATATAACATTTGTAAATGTTATGTAACATGTGTTTGTGTGTTAAAATGTTTTGTAAATTTTTAATTAATTTATTTATTTTATGCTCGTTTAGTAAATTCCCCAGCTTTCATTTCTTTCCAGCATCTCTAATTTTTGACATTTGCGCTTTTTCACATGATACTTTTTTCTTTCTCAGTTATCTCATTCGTTTCCAGGTATCATTAAATGGTTAAAATCCTTAAAATTTATCGAACTAACTATTAATGTTATTTACTGCTTATCGAAGACAAAACTGTCCATCAGTTAATTTCATACAGATTATGTTAACATATAGATTATAGAATAGATTTTGGTAACAAAGTGCCAAACGCTGATCGTTAGTTTTGAAACCATAAATCATTCTTAGTGGAACAGTATTCATGCCGAATCTTTGGTTTGAAAGGACTTCCTTGTCTTGTTCTTTCTGTAGAGTCAAGTCTGACGTTAATTCATGCAAATGTGTTTCCTCTTATTTGTAGTTCACGAAGGGCATTCGATGAGATTGCTCACTCTTAAAGTTGTCTTCGCTTAATGTTAAAGAATTGGACTCGAATCCGGAATATTTCCTTAGGTACTGCAACGTTCAAATTATATCCTGGCTTCGTTGTCCAATAGAAAGCAGCATGCTTTATCGCGCCACTTATTTTTATCAGGGTTGATCCATTTTTCCCCGATATAAAATATGTTTCACATTTTTTCTCTTAAATCGTAATGCTAAGTGGCTTATCCCTTTAAATGTCATTCAGCAAAATTAATTATGTATGGAACATTTTTAAAACTCTATATTATGAACAAATATGTGTTACAATGTAGCAAATTTTCATGAAAATTGAGATTTTTACTGTCTGAAAATGTGTTCCGCTTTTAGTTGGAACATTCGGCGATGGCAGCCTTCAAAGAGATCCATTAATCGAAGAATCAATTTCTCGGGCCAAAAAAAATCGATTTTTTAAATCGATATGTAGCACTGAATCGATTCAGGGAATCAATATTTCATCCTGGAAAATCGATTGTCTATTTTCTAGGATGAAATCTCATTGTTTACATGCAAAATAGTAAAGCTCCCGTTATCTGTCTAAAAATCAACCGTTGATTTTACTCCAGTTTTATTTTAATTAAAGTCAGGGCAAGAGAATGTAATCACTATTTATCGCAGGCCTCATTCAACGACAAAAAAACTCTACTTCTCGTCACTTTCACGCAACAGCCATGGTGTATACGAGTATCGCGAGGAATCTTTGTGAGCGCCTCGTTTCGCAAGGGATGAGCAGCACCCATTGGATCCCAGTAGACTTGACAGACTGTTGTTTTTAAAAGGCTTAGATGTTAAGCATTTGGGAACTACAAGCTCTATTTTCTAAACTTTTTAATGCAACAAATACATTTAGAAAATAAATGTCTTCTTTCATACCTAACACTTTGATATGGTAATAAAAATAATTGTAATTGTCGAATTCCCGAACCAAAAAACTCCCCAATTTTACTGATAAGAGATCGTTTATATATTATAGTTTCTCTCTTGTTTTTCGTAAAATAGATTTATATTTACTTTGTAAATGCATACTTGAAAAAGAAATCGATTTTTTTAAAAATGATCTTTTAAACCTCGGGGTTTTTTTTGAATCGATTTAAAAATTGATCTTTTTTGGAAAAAAATCGCCATCCCTAGACCACTCGCTTTGCTAATGGATAGTTTTCCCGCTGATAACCTGGAGACCTTTTTATTATGTGATGGTGAGGTTGCGTATTGCTCTTTGCAGGAGGAGGAGCTTGCCCGCTTGGAGCTTGAGTACGAGATCCAGACGAAGATCGTAAGCGCCGCCCACAAGCTGCTCAGCGACAGTTCTCTCAAGAAGAATATTCGCCGCCAAAGAAAACTTTCGCACCAAAAGGCAGTCGCCAAGGTGAGTTATGACTGTTTTCCCTTTAACGAAAAAACTCTTAGCTGATTGGTACTGGGATTTTAATTCATCTCTATTTTTTCAGCTGAAAGAAATCGAACAAAAATTGGTCCATTTCAGGAAAAAAGAATTTTTATCGAGTGAAAACGTTTATCATTCTAAGACTGGTAAGTGACGAAGTTGAGATAAAATGACATTTTAATTGACTAAAAAAGTTTCGAAACGCCATAATATATCCATTAGAAAAATGACTTACGATATGATTTTTTTTCTTTCTTATTTTTAATGATGAAGCTTGAAAAGTCACGAATTATTATGTTTTAATTAAATGATCCGTAAAATCACTTTCTTTTTTAAAAAATATGTTGTTGTATTAATGCCACCAGTCTGATGGAGGCCCACACAATTCATCGCTGTAAAGAGCTAGATGTAGTCCTGTCGTTAACCGTAGATTTGAGCTCCATTCAGATGACAGTACGATTTGGCTCGGCTGCATCCCAATTTTGAGAGAGAACACCCTGGAAGTAGTCAGGGGCTTCCCGCCTTTCTTCTTCCACTAACCTCACGAGAAGACTTGCGGCTCAACGTCTATTAATCCCATGCCGCAAAGGCATTATCCATGCCTTCTCCGGAGTTCGAATCCGGACCCTATGGCACAGCATTCAGCGATACTTGAAACGCAAAACATTTTCTCGCTGTTTTTGAGCTGACATGGATTTTTATTTCAAATCAACAAAATGGAGAGTTGATCCGAAAATGATCGGTGAGAAGAAATACGTTGAGGATGAAATAGAAGTGTAAACAAACGCATTAAAATTCATTTTAGTAGATCTTCTCCATGTTTCTAAATTTTAGCAATTTGTTTTATTTAAAACTAAAAAAATATGTTGTAGTACTTCAACACTTGAAAATAACATATTTGCTTAGCTCGATTAAATCTTGTCTCTTTAATGAAACATTCTTTCTATTTTCATACATATAAAAAGAAGCCTTGTGAAGAGACTGAGAAGCAATTAAAAAGCACCATTCACAGGAACATGTTTCGTATTCATGTACATGTTTGAGATTATTTTCAAAAAATTAAACTTTTACTTCAAGAACGGGGTTGATTATTCGCAATTTTCGGAAAATATGAAAAATAGGTCAAGTGAATGAAAGACCCCGGGAACAGCTTCACAAAATGTATTGAATATCTTTGATTAATTCAGTTATCAGATAAAATATACAAAACATGTACTATATTAAAGGGTTAATGATAAATGTGTGTGTCATGCAATTTGTTTTATGGACTCAGTTTGCACGATTTCTAACTGTTCTCTCCTCAGAACAATTGATCCAGAGTTCCAGTGCCAACTTAAAAGATCTTTCCATCACATTTTCGCCCACGGAAAATGAAAAGGAAGGTGCCAAAAACACTTTCAACAAAATGGTGAGTATTTGAAAAAACTTTCGGAACTATCTTTTTAAAAACAAAAAAAAAAACTCTGGACACATTTTATTTAACTGATTGATAAATCAGAACTCTATGGCAGCGTTTCTCAAACTGTGGGGCGTGACGACTGTACGAAGGGGGGGCGTTAGCAACAAACAAAAAAACAAAACACATTTTGACATAATAAATAATAAATTACACATTTACACTGATATATTATACTTATAAATGTATTAGTGCAAAACACAATGTATTTTATATAATGAATTTAACAATACGAAATTAAGAAAAAGTTTAATAATTACCAGTGACCCCATGGGATTGTCATTTATAAAATAATATACAAGAAATAACACTTAACTTTATAATTAGTACGGTTTATAATTAACCCCTGAACTACCGATTAAAAGTTACGCGATTCACTTTCCAATGCCAACCATTGACCATGTAGAGGCGTAGTACCACGTAGTATATATACGTCGGGAAAAATTAATGCTTTGACTGAGCGAGACGTTTACATACGCCCGTGGCATTTAAGAGGTAAAGATCGTATCGTACTTTTAGAGTCGAAGTATAGAATCAGTGAATTCATTGTATGAGGGGGGCGCGCTGAAAATATTGGGTCGCGAATATTGAAACTTTGAGAAGCACTACTCTATGGGTTTCCTTGCTTTCAATCGGACCCATCGCCTTCAGAACTGCTTATCCTGGAAACCATGTTTCTGTGCATGCCTTCATTTGGGTTCCCGTAAATACGTGCTTGTAGCAAAAATGGAATTTTCTCTATCTCTCCCCCTCCCTTTTTGCATGGCTTTGATTTCACTTTGAATAATTTATTTTTATTAGAAGAAATTTTGTGGAAATTTATATTTACATTGTATACTTCGTATATATTTGTAAATTTTGTTTCGTATTTGTGACTTAAGCATTCTAATGCAATTTTAAAACTTTACTTGAATTCTGTCATAATTTTTAAAAAATCCGGTATTTTCTAATATTTTTAGGTGAAGGTATTCTTCGACTGTTCTGTAAAGCAAGATTTAAAAATTTTGGAAACGAAATGCCTTTAACTTTTTCGCTTGATATTACTGTTTGGAACTCATAAAATTAAGGAATTTTCATTTATGTAGTACTTAATGAAGGATCGTTACTGGAAGGATTTTCGATCGAAATAATGCTCTCCTAAAAGATCAAACAAGGATGTAAGAAAATAGTTGTAAAGACAAACAAATATCTCCGGATAACTCCCTCGAGAAGTTTAATGCAACAAATTTATTTGTTTAAGGAATAAGTGTTTTGGTGATCATTGCAACATGTACCATAGATCTGTATTCCCTTGCAGACTTCCTCCACATCTTCCCCGGTACCCCTCAGCTCGAGCTCCGTTCCCTCAAGTCCTTTGAACTCCCGCCACTTGCCACTGAAACCGCCAGATCTGCTTCAAGGATACACCCCCAGCTCTGTGTACCAGACACAGACCACGTACCGAAGCCAGCAATACCCCACCTTCTCTATGCGCTCCCCCTCGACGCATTCCTCAACGGGGTCGGAGTGTGGAGGACCCCTCATCGCACCTTACAGAAACAAGTGAGTCCAATCGAATTACCTAATGCAGTGATTGAATCATGAACACGGAAAAGTAAATATGTCAGTAAAAATTGTGTGTGTTTGTAAATATGTCATATAAATTAAAATACGAGAGTATTTTTGACAAAGCTGAGTAAAGTTAAAAATTTCTAACGATTCAAAACAAGGAGGCCATAAAAATAAGTAGTTGCTGTTTTCATTAATGTACCAAATCCTGTAGGTTGATGTCGACAAAAGGTTTTAATGAATCTTCCAGAAACATATCGGACGTTTTTATTTTAACTTTTCCAAATATTACTTTAATTTAGTTTTATCTCAAATTTAAAAAAAGCAGGTTTAAATTTTATATATACTGTGCTTATTTAAAATTGTGTTTTTCTTCTACATTTTAGATTCGAATCTACATTAGATTTAGACGGCTCTAATCTATACAGTGTCCCTACGCAACGCACCAGTCAAGCTTTCGACACTCAAGACGATATCCTGGCGTCGATCCCGACACCACCTCAAGATCTGGGATTGGTTTCTCGGCACAATAGTCTTGACCGCAACCGAAGGCACAGCTTTCAGAAGTACCGGAGATACCTGGAGAATAGCGGTATGTTTCAGGAACCCTCACCCCAGAGACCTAGCTCTGCACAACCTCACGCCGCGTACGATAACTACGCCATGTACAAAGGAATGTTCCCCTACCAGGAGCAACAGCAACAACAGCCCTATGTCTCTGCTTACTCCTTCCACCATCCACACCATTATCACCATCACAGGCACCAGGGAGTCAAGTCCCCTGGCCAGCAGGAGGGCTCGGATACCAACCTGTACCAGAAGAATCTCAAGCTATATGCAGCCGATGCTATGCATCTGGGCAAGCAGTTCAGGAAATCGCCAACGTCGCCGCCAGAGAAACTGTGGCCCGAAACGCCCGAAGCTAAGACTCCGAGGGGGTCTTACGTCACCGGACTCTTGTCACCTTCTAGTGGATCCGAGAGGAGCTGGACGATGGAAGGGACATCTTCGGAGACAAGGGTCCCGACGTCTGTATCGGCAGATGGTCTAAAGTCTCATGTGGACATTGTGACATACGGTCACTTCCAGCCGTACTGGGAAGAGACGAAACCGTACGAGACATCCGACTTCTACAAATACAGTACGAAGCATCGCAAGCAGCATCAAGCAGCAAGTCAGAACTTGCAAGCCAAGCTACTCGCGTGGAAAGCCAGCCAGTCGGCAGGTGTCTCCGCCGCCATGTCACCGGTTCTGGAGAGATCCAGGACGTCCTCACCTGCCTGCACCGTGGCAGAGGACAAAGAGGTGCCTTCTGAAAAACCCAAGTGAGTTCGACTTTTCAGAACAGTGACCATTCTGTTTGCAGCTTAAGTCAGTGTTTCTCAAACTGGGGAACGCGATAACCTTACGAGGGGGGCGCGAACGCATCGAAAATAAAAAGATTTGAAAATAATTAATTTACTGGAATGAATTAAAACAAAATATTTTCAGACATAATAAAAAATGCACTTTCACTCTGATATAATTTATAGGCGCGCGCGCGATATTAAGTCATCAAAAATAAAAAAAACTTCATTACCTATCTTTGATCCTATAACCACAAAAAAAAAATCTTTTATTTGATTTGCTGTAATCCCATGATGAGAGATTTTTTTATTACGCTTTCTTTTTAAACCAAACGCTCTACTCTTTCAGGGAAAAAACAGATCCCAGACCCAGAATCGAAAAAATTTAGGAACATAAAAAATTCATCACTGTCATTATTTTTGAAATACTGCACATTATAGCTGTAATCTGTTTGACCTTCTAAGTTATTGTTACAGTTAGTTATGACCCCTCTCTTATGTGTTTGTTTCTCATTTAGGGAAGTTATAAGTAATGTATTTCTCTGTTGCGCTTTTTTCCATCCAAAAGAGTTTTATGATATTTGAAAACCACCGAGAGCACTTCGAAGGATTACTTGGCCAAGACTTATTTTTATGAGTATTCTCAAACATATAAAGCATAACGAAAAGCGTTTTACACAATTTTTTAGCTGTAACATAGATATTATCATAATGAATACACTTTTTCCCCGGAAGTGGTCGTGCGGGACGCATAGATTACGAAATCGTTAATTCTGGCAAAACTATTTATTTGTTACCAAAGAAAAATTGAAAAGTCCTTGAAAGTAGGTAATAAACTTTCTCTTAATTAAATTATTCACTGGAATCACGATTTGTACCGTGTACAATAAAATAATTATAAAAAAAAAAGGATTGGGGTGACTCAATAACCCCGCTCGACCGTATCGAGTGCACGCCTGCTCCCAGGTTAAAACATGTTGAAGTCTTTTCGCTATAAATATTAAAAATAATACTATTATTCTTCATCTGAATTTTATATTATTGTTCATTATTTAACATCAATTATAAATGCCAATTCTGGGAGGCTTAAAATTACAATTCGCTTAAAACTAATTATAATTTGAGCAACCATTTTAAAAAAAATCATTTTACATTTTTTTTAAACATTGTCGAGAACTTGGCTTTGCTCTCCTTACAATTCAGCTATTATATCAATAATGTTTTATTTTCTTATAAATGAACTCAATTAAAGAGGCAAAGCACCAGCCGGTATACTTTTAATGTATCAGTGCTTCACAGAGTATTTTATAACTAATTAATTAATACTGAATTAAGAACAAGTTTAATAAGTATTAACGACTTCCATGGGCTTGTCTTACAAAGCAAAGTTTTTATAAGGAATGTTTATGATTAGAAATTGACCCTTTGAATTCTTTTTCTATATTTAGCAGATATCCATATTTTGTCTTCTAAGCAGCCATAGCATTTTGCAATATGTTCAATTTAAAAATTAGATAAAGGAAAAATAACATAATAATTATCCTATTATTTTATTTATTTATTTGCTTAAAATTAGTATACAAAATTTAATACTTATGTTACTAATTTGAATGGTTTATAATGGTTATCGCCTATTGTAGCTTTAACGTCGAAGTGCATTATTATTGTATTCAGTACATTATTAATGTATAAGGGGGGCGCGATAAAAATTGTGATAGAAAAGGGGTAGCGCCAGTATTGAAAGTTCGAGAAGCACTGGCTTAAGTGGTAAAATGAATGAATTCCATCAGCCATAGAAGTGTTATGAATTGTTAAATTTAAGGTCTTCAGAAAGCATTTGCTAATGTGATAAGTTGAAAAGTCGTCGATAATGAAATGATTGTTATTTTGGTTACTTGCTGCTTTTAACTTTCGTTTGGTTTAATAGTTTTTTTTTCCAATTTTTTTCCATTGATCTGATTAGCTTTGTTTTTCGCGTCAGAACTTTCTTTTGGTTTTTGAAAGTCACTAATCTTTACTTTACCCTCATCATTTACAAGTACTGAAATCTTATTCCCCGTCAAGCATAAATAACATTATCTTATTGTATTCTGAAGTGATTTTTGTTGATGCTTACTTTGGAGATAATGTCCTGTGGCTTTTGTCCATCAGTTGTAATTGCTTAATTGCGCCTCTTTGATAGTAAAATTGAATGAAATTTTATTTCTTTGCTGTGCAATGATATGGAATGAAACTGAGATGTATACCCTGCAAGTCAATTAACATGATAAATTAAATTCTGTTACAATAAGAATTTATGTTTCATACATTTAATTTAAAAAAGGAAAAAGTTTGTTTTACTGTATAAAATATTTTTTATCTCTTAATGGTACTTCCAAATTGTATCCCGGTTGCAATGAAGAAGGATAGCGCCAGTAGAGCACACAGGAATTTTTCGAGGGGGGTCCGGGTTCGAAAGTTCCCCATTCTTGTGTCATGCTCCTTTTGATTTTGTCGATTTTCGGGTACAAAATACAGTAAAAAACTAATTGTTGAATAAATAATTAGCATTAATTAATAAAACTAATCATTAATAACAAATACTTAATTAAATTTTACGTACTATATGCTTAGAATGATAATCAATCGGAAAAAAAATTAAGGGCTTTGGGGGCCCAGAATCCCCCCTTGTGTGCGCCACTGAGGATAGCACTTGCTCAGTTTAAAAATTTCCGCCTCACCACATGTGTTAAAAACTGGTTTTTTCGGTATTTATTATAAAACAAAAATTTTATTCGTTCTTAAAATATAAAATGCAACCTTTTTTTAATGGATGGTCTATCATATATTGCGTTTCCTTAGGCAAGAAGGAAGTTCTAAACAATCCAGTGGAGATTCCAAAGTGACTTCAGAGGCTTTTCACGATGACATATTGGACTGGTTAAGCAAGCAAGAAAAAGGAAAGAAAACCACCTTGGTATGATATAATCGAGGTATGTTTGGCATTTATTATATGACGTTTGTCACAAAATATTTAAATTACTTAAAATTCATGATCAGAAACCATTACCCATTGTAATACTCGATTTTTATTAAAGATGTTTGCTAAGCATGAAAATTTTTTAAAATTACTTTCATTCATCTGAGAAGCATAGAGAGAGGACATGAAAGGTCTATAGTTTCATTTCCGTAGAAAATTTTGCATTAAATCTGTTTTTAAATCTCCCAATTACAGCCAACCATTTTTAAGAATTGACTTTGAAAGGAGGAAAAAATATTGTTGTAAACTTAAAACAATTAAAATTGTGTATTTGTTCAGTTGTACACTCTTCAGCACAAAAACCAAAACATCTTAAATTTCCATACTTAAATATAATCTTCGCCTGATAATTAAGGTAAATGTTAGATTACTTTTCTTCTTTATATGTTTTGTATACTGCTGTGATTGTTATTGCTGTCGCATTCATAATTTCCTTTATTTGAGAAAATATTATTAATGAAGTTATTTTGATGTATTCAAAGAGGATCAGATAATTTCAAACGAGATGGAATAGATAGGAGCTGACTGGTTTACGAATTTCAAGTAAAGATCGGTTCATTACAAGATTACCGATTAAAACTGCTCCGGCATCATAATACACAGTACAATTTATCCCACGTTTTTTTTATACCTTCTGTTTCATGACGCTTAACTATTTTGAAGAATGTCCGTGTTAAACATCACCTTATCCAACCGATTAGTCAGTAATCGACTGATGACCGATCATTAACCATCTCGAGTCATGGAGACCAATCATTTAACATCTCGAGTAAATTGAGATAACTTATTGGTCAATGATTAACCACGTTTCAACCTTGAAACTGATGATACGTGTCGCGCGTTTGCAAAAAAGTGCGCAGAGTATCAAAAGCATTCTTTTGTGCCCGATGTTTGACGATATCGGATCCCTTCTCATAACTATTCATGCAACTGTTTAACTATGTATTGATGACATTTTGCTTTTGTTTATGTTGCCTTTCATGGCATAATTCCTCAACTAGAAAATTCAGGTGTTATATGGATTGCTTACCTTTTTCATTGCCTCTTTACTATCCAGCAGATCTTTCATATGTTTGGAATACGGCAGGCCTCTAAATTCGGGCACCCTAAGGAATGCGTTTCAGAAACCCAAATGAAAAAATGTTTCTCTTTAAGAAAATGAAGTCAAGATTCTGTTTTTTGCTTTACCTAGTCGTATAAAATCACGTAGAGAAGACGATTTCACAAATTAGAATTAACCTGAAACGTGGTTTATTATACAGTTTTGAATTATTATTAAATCATTACATGAATTTTTTCGCATAATTATTTCGATGAAAACAGCTGATTTTATAATTTTTTATGCAAAAATTGAATGTATTAAGTAAGTGTAATGTTATTGAAAATCAAAATATTTTATTATGTCTTTAATATTTTTTATTATATCCTAATTACTTTTTATTAAAATGCAAATTATTTTTTAATATGAATTATGATTTGTGTGATATGAAACTGAGTCCTCATCTTTCTTTTAGCTGCCTTTGACTGCGAACAAAACGACCAACTCCTGTCAGCAAATTCCCTTCACGAGTTTAAAAAATTCCTAATTCAGAATACAAAATATTTTTTACTCCATTTCTACCTGCTTTTCTAAAAAAAAAATGAAAATCCAAGTCACAATATATTCTGTGATATTGATTTGTGACAAATTGATAGTTTTTATCCGTGTTTTGTCTGGAAATAAAACATATCTTAATTATTTTTATTGCTTGAACACACAAAGGAAAGAAAAAAATTGTTTCGTAACTGTGTAATTTTTTTCTCCCTTCATTTCTGTGATATAAAAGTTTATTTTTTCTTTAAGTTATATTTTATTGCATGGTATTTTTGTTTGTTACACTTGTTATGAATTTGTGTTTTCTTTGGAGAAAAATATCTATGATTTGCGTCCACTTGCTTCGTGTTTTGTTCAAAGGCCCGAATGACGTGAGCGATCTCCATTTTTGAAACACATTTTTTGTAGTTTTGCACTATGAAGAAGGAAAAAAAAAGAGAGAGAAATAGCTTTAACTTTTTTCAGAGTTAACTTTTCAGGAGACGATTCTAGAGTCAGCTTTATACTTTATAGCTAGGTAAATATTTTTCAAATACGACATATCAGTTGAGAAGCTTTTTGCAAAATAAACATACATATATATCTTTAAAAAAATGAGGAATTTAGCATTTTTGACTGAACTAGATCGAATTTTTTAAACTCTAAAGAGTGCCTCTTGATTTGGCCGCCGCGAGAATTCTTTGCATTTATTTCGGCTTCGAGTGCACACTCAGTAGCGAGAGTAAAACGGGGAAATATCTATCCATTAGACCTAGGCTCCTACGACGATTGTATAGATGTGTAAATATTGTAAATCACACATGAAATGCTCCATGAGCACAATCTGACTCAATGTACTTATGTGACTAAAAAATCGCTGCATTTTGAACTTGTTTTAGTCTTAGTGTTTGTTGTATAATTCGTGAGTAAAACCTGTGTATAATTATTTTCAAAGTGATTCTCTGGTCTGCATGTTAAAAAAATTATTTATTGTTGTCATTCAATAGATTTAATTAAATGTATAAGAAATTTTAAAGTTTATGTTTGCAAGTGTAATATATACTTACCATGTTGAACAAAATTATGAAATGCAATAAAATTCTATCTCTTAAGATGGAATTGTCTTATTGTTTGTGTGTCTGTGGAATATTTACTTAGAACAAGCAATTCGTATATTGTGATACAAAAATTATAAACATTAAAAATGTCTTTCTTTTTTTTTAATTAAAACTATCCGCCGTTTTGACAAGGATTGAACACAGCATAATTATTTAATAATATTTAGGTTAATAAGATAAAGCGAGTTTTGCTTAAATTATATATATATATATATATATATACAGGGTGTAACTAAACTCTGCTACATAACTTTAAGGGGTGATAGTACACATCAAGACAAACAATAGTAAATAGGAAACTTACGGTCCCAAACGTCTTCCGAAGGAGATAGGTGCCATTAAAGTTTAGGGTCCGAAATTTCAAATGATTATAAAAAACGGGAAAATGGGTCAATTCGTTAGCGGTTTTCTTTAAAATTATTATTTTTGTCTGTATTTTCTTGAAAAATAAATTTTAAAGATAAATCTAAAAAAATGTCGGTAGAGGGTGCTTTAGACTTTGAAGTAATGAACAACTATTTTTTACTGTTATTTTTTGTATCACATTAAATGCTTTCAAAAGCTTAGACTTAAACTTAAGGCTATCTTCGGCTAATGTTAAATAATAGGGTCTGAATTCGGAATATTTTTTCAGTTATAAAAGTACCCAAACATTAATATTATATTCTGGCTAAACTATCCTGTAGAGAATCACTTATTTTGTCATACTACTCATTTTTATCCAAGTTGGCACATTTTTTCTTTTATAAAATGTGTTTTGCATTTTTTTCCCTGTACCGTAACGCTAAACGAGCTATCCCTTCACATGTTAAAAGTAAAAACTAATAATTTATTATATATTTTGAAATTTTAAAAACACTATATTATAAACAAATGCATGAGATACAATGTCACATTTTTTTAAAAATTGAGAAGTTTTTTCTGTCCAAAAATGTGTTCCGCGTCAAGTTCACGCTCTCGTACGTATGGCGAAAACAGCCTTAAATTTTGAGCTCAAAATCTGAATCGTTGGGAGTACTTAAGTAACGCAAACTCAACTGTGTTCAGGAGGTGAAATTTGAACTCACCTTCCCCTTTTGGCACAATTCAGTTATTCACGATCTTCGATGCTTGGTCGTAGACTAGGCAGCAGCTACTACCCATTAAACGTAAAATAAACATGAGATGGATGACAAAATTAAATAAAAAAAAGTTATTCATAACAGACATGAGCAATTTCTCCTCGCAAAATACCCGATTTGCATGCTAAGTGGACACACAAGGATTTAACTGCACGGAGCTAACTGTATGTAAGGATGTAAAACTCCACTGCAAAGTGTTCCAACCAACCTAAAAGCTCGTAATGGTTCCAACATGACGGAGCGCCTGCACATTTCAGCGCAGATGTGCGAAGTGCATTGGATACAGCATATCCAGGGCGATGGATTAGACGGGATGATCTGGTAAATTGGCCGGCACGCTCGCCTGACCTCTCCTGCATAGACTTCTTACTCTGAGGACATATGAAGATTCTTGTTTACGCAAGCCCCATCGACTCCGACGAGGCCCTGGTTGCGAGGCTCGCCGTCGTAGCAGGTGATATCCGGGATATTTGCTAATGTTCGACAGTCTCTCCGCCGGCGGTGTGAGGCCTGCATCTTTGCTGGTGGGTGCTCTCTCGAGCAGTTTTTGTGATTCCGCAAGAAAAACATGCGTGTACCATTTTATACGTGTCGTCATTCATTCAACCTTCATTCATCACTCCGTGCCTGCGTCAAATTATTTCTTTTTATTTTGAGCAGAGAAGTTGCCCATATCTATTATGAATCATTTTTTTTAATTGTGTCATCCCTATGTCGTTTATTTTACGTGTAGGAGGTAGTAGTTGCTGTCTGGTCTACGACACCAAGTTCGGGAATAACTGAACTCTGTTCAGAGGGAAGGGAGTTTCAAATTTCACCTCCTGAACACAATTCCGTTTGCGCTACTTAACCACCCCCAATGAATTAGATTTTGAGCTCAAAATTTAAGTTTAAGTCTTAAGCTTTTGAAAGCATTTAAGGTATCCGAACACGTTCAGAGTACTTTTTGACAAAATAACATATTTAAACATAAAAAGGCTTTTTTAGGATTCAATACCAATAAAAACTAATATTTAATCAACAATATTTAAAATAAATTGCCGGAATTTCATAAAAATAAAATTATATGTGAAATTTTAGCAATATTTTTGTAAAACTTCAAAGCAATTAGAGAAAAAAGTAATAAACTTATATTAGTAAAAGAATTACCAAAACAATCTAGAGGCATTTATCTAGAGAATGTACTAAAATTTTAATGTTTTATTAAAATTTGAAACTTTTAGAGGTGATTGAGTAAACGTTATAAGAAAAATAACGCTTTTATGAGACCATTATTTAAATAACATGCCCTAACTCAAATAATATTCATACTATAAGAAATATTTTAGTACCTTCTCTAGAAAATAGCATAAATATCAGGTGCAAAAAGTTTTATAGAAATGCGTTTGTATTATTTTATGTGATCAGACTCGCCATGATAGATTTCGAGCAATTTAAATGCCCACTTCTGGTAGATCAAAGACCCACTTCCGGGTTTTCTAACTTAATAAAATTGATTGTAACTTGACCTCTAAGAAGCATAGAATCAAAACAAAGTATGTTTTGTAAAGCCAAAGTATAGATGTATTAAATGAAATAGAAAACAAAAATATCGGTCTTGTCCGAATTTGGTCATTTTCAACGTGTTCGGATACCTTAATGCAGTGTTTCTCAAACTTTCAATACTGGCGACCCAATTTTCAATCATAATTTTTGTCGCCCCCCCTGTACAACAATAATGTATTTTCTGCAATAAAAATGCACTTTTAGAGAGAGACGCTAAAGTAACAAACGATCTTAATTATAAACCGTACAAATTAATACGATAAATATATTAAATTTTGTGTATATGTAACTTTTAAGTAATATATATTTTAAGAAAATTACTTAAAATATATATTACTTACTTATTATGTTTTTCTTTCTCTAATTTTTAAATTGGAACAGATCGCAAAATGATATATTTAATTAAAGATTTATTTCCTTCAGCATTCATTTCTCAAAGTACAAATGTCATTAGAAAAATAGTCTAGTCCAGTGCTTCTCAAACTTTCAATACTGGCGCCCCCCTTTTCGATCACAATTTTTATCGCGCCCCCCTTATACATTAATAATATACTGAATGCAATAATAATGAACTTTGATGCTAAAGCTACAAAAGGCGATCTTAATTATAAACCATACAAATTAGTAACATAAGTATTAAATTTTGTACACTACTTTTAAGTAATAAATAAATAAAATAATAGGATAATTATTATATGTGTTATTTTTCCTTTCTCTAATTTTTAAATTGAACATATTGCAAAATACGGTGGCTGCTTAGAAGACAAAATATAGATATCTGCTAAATATAGAAAAAGAACTCAGAGAGTCAATTTCTAATCATAAGCATTCCTTATAAAAACTTTGTTTTGCAAGACAAGCCCATGGAAGTCGTTAATACTTATTAAACTTGTTCTTAATTTAATATTAATTAATTAGTTATAAACTATTATGGAGCACTGATACATTAAAAGCATACCACCGTTTGAAGTACCCGCTTGCACGAGTTCATTTATAAGAAAATAAAACATTATTGAAATAATCGCTGAATTTTGTAAGGAGAGTAAAGCCAAGTGCGTGACAATGTTTACAAAAATGTAAAATGATTTTGTTAAATGATTGCTCAAAGTATAATTAGTTTAAAGCGAACTATA
Organism: Trichonephila clavipes; assembly: GCA_019973935.1. NCBI lineage: Eukaryota > Metazoa > Arthropoda > Arachnida > Araneae > Nephilidae > Trichonephila > Trichonephila clavipes. Next base: position 68,620 of record BMAU01000872.1, on the reverse strand, counting down.
ATTTTAAGCCTTACAGAATTATCATTTAGAATTGATGTTGAATAATGAACAATAATATAAAATTCAGATGAAGAATAATTGTATTATTTTTAATATTTAAAGCGAAAAGACTTCAACATGTTTTAACCCTGGAGCAGGCGCGCACTCGATACTAATGGTCCAGCGGGGTTATTGAGTCACCCTAATCCTTTTTTTTATAATTATTTTTATAGTACATAATAAAAATCGTAATTCCACTGAATAATTTAATTACGAGAAAATATACTTACCTACTTTCAAGGACTTTTCAATTTTTCTTTGGTAACGAATAAACAGTTTTGCCAGAATCAACGATTTCGTAATCTGTGTGTCCCGCGTGACCATTTCCGGGTAAAAAGTGTATTCATTATGATAATAGATATGTTACAAATAAAAAATTTTGTAAAACGTTTTTCGTAGTGCTTTATATATTTTAGAATACTCTTAAATATATATATATACTCTCCGTGGGTTTCCAAATATCATAAAACTCTTTTCATGGAAAAAAAGCGCAACAGAGAAATACATTACTTACAACTTCCCTAAATGAGAAACAAGCACATAAGAGAGGGGTCATAACTAACTGTACCAATAACTTAGAAGGTCAAACAGATTACAGCTATAATGTGCAGTATTTCAAAAATAATGACAGTGATGAATTTTTTATGTTCCTAAATTTTTTCGATTCTGGGTCCGGGATCTGTTTTTTCTCTGAATGAGTAGTATGTTAGGATTAAAAAGGAAGCGTAATAAAAAAATCTCTTATCATGGGATTACAGCAAATCAATTAAAAGTTTTTTTGTTTGGTTATAGGACCAAAGATAGCTAATTAGATATTGAAGAAGTTTTTATTTTTGATGACTTAATGTCGCACGCGCGCGCCTATAAATTATATCAGAGTAAAAGTGCATTTTTTATTATGTCTGAAAGCATTTTGTTTTAATTCATTCCAGTAAATTAAATATTTTTAAATATTTTATTTTCGATATGTTCACGCCCCCCTTGTAAGGTTATCGCGTCCCCCAGGGGGGCGCGCCCCACAGTTTGAGAAACACTGTCCTACAGAAATATTAAACCAATCAATTCTTTTCCAAATATCGCAAAACTCAATTACTTACAATTTCCCTAAGCGAAAAGCAAACGCATAAAAGATGGGAGGGAACTAATATTGATAATAACCATACTATAAGATTGAAGGTCAATCAAATGATTAACAAACGTACTATGCAGCCTGGCTGAAAAGTGAATCATGACTTACTTTTCTTTTTCTACAACTAATGTACAGTATTTCAATAATAATTACAGTGGTGAATTGTTTATCTTCTTAGAATTTTTCTCAGGGTCTGGGTTTCGTTTTTTCTTTTAACGAGTAATATTTTATGTTAAAACGTAATAAAAAAATCTCTCATTGAGGAAATACAGCAAATAAAACAAAATGTTTTTTTTTCTTTAATTTGGTTTTGGGATCAAAGATAGCTATTTGATGACGGAAAAAAGCCAGATAATAAACATAAATTATGTCAGTGTTGTTGTGTGTATTTTTTTATTATGGAAGAAAGCATTTTGTTTTACTTCTCTTTCCGGTTATTTTTTTTAAAAAAATCTTTAAATTTTCGATACGTCCGCGCCCCCCCAGGGGGGCGCGCCCCACACTTTAAGAAACACTGGTCTAGTCTATGTTGCTCTCTATCATATCCATCACATCTGGCATTATAGGGTACGTTTGCGTGAGTCTGGGCAACCTATCGGACGTCTGCGCAAAACATGTAAAAATGCTTTTCCTCGTACAATTCCAGTCAGTTTTGGTCGACTCGATACTCCTATAGCTACCGAATCTAGCTTGAATGTACATTTTTTTTAATTTACACGTTAATTGTAATTCACGGTAATTAAGTATTTACGGCAGTAGATTAAAACAAAATCATACATACATTTTTAAGTCGTAAGCAAACATTCGATGATAATAAAGAGTCAACAAGTACACAGACGAACGAGCATGGTTCCGAAAATTAAACCAAGGCGATATTCTCAAAAATACTTAAATTTTGGATTTACCACTACTGAAGTAAATGATGGGGAAAAAAGCCCCAGTTCGATATGTGTTAAAACTTACAAATCTGTAGAACAACATGTGAAAGTTGTTTTTAAAATATGTAAAATCATTTAGCTATGTTGGCAAAGAATTTTAAAAAGTATTTTTTGGATGAGGACAGCTTGGCAGCAAGTTACGAGTGGATTAGGGATCTATTTCAAGATACTCCAGAAGGGCTCTCAACTTCCGAAGAAGAAATCTTCATAGATTTCCCAACCAGTGAAAAATTAAAAGGCAATTTTGTAACAAATCGCTCTTTGAATTTTGGGTAGAGGTGGATGAGGAATTATCTGTACTGAAAACAAAAGCACTTCGTATACTATTACCATTTTCAACATCCTACCTTTGTTAAACCGGATTTTCTGCGGTGGATGCTTTGAAGACAAAATATAGATCTCAGCTAAATATAGAAAAATAACTCTTAGCGTCAATTTCTGATACTAAACCTTCCTTTGGAAAACTTTCCTCTACAAGACAAGCCCGTGGAAGTCCCTAATAATTATTAAACTTGTTCTTAATTTAGTAATAAGAAATTATTTATAAAATACCTTCTTCAGTACTGATACATTAAACGTATACTGGCTGAAACACCGACTCTTCGCACGAGTTCATTTTTTTAAAAAATAAAACATTATTCTTGATATAATAGCTGAACTGCAAAGAGAGTAAAACTGCGTGCATGACATTGTATACAAAAATGTAAAATGATTTTTTTTTAGATAAATGCTATAATTGTAAATAACTGTTTAAAAAAACTGTCATTTTAAACCTCACATAATTAGCATTTAGAATTAATGTTAAATAATGAAAAATAATATAAAATTCCGATGAAGAATAATTGTGTTACTTTTTAACATTTAAAGCGAGAAGACTTCAAAATGTTTTAACCCGGGAGCAGGCGCGTACTCGATACTAACGCTAATGGTAGTGCGGGGGGACTCAGTCACCCCACTCATTTGTTTATAATTATTTTTACTTTACACGATACAAATCGGAATTCTAGTGAATAATTTAATTAAGAGAAAGTATACTTACCGGCTTTCAAAGACTTTCAATTTTTCTTTGATGATTTGAGAAAAAATCCAATAAAACTCAACTAAAATGGTTCAAAAGTACAAGACCATAATAAAGGACGCAAATCAGATACTTTTCACTAATATTACAGAAATGTTAAATCAATCAATTCTTTTCCAAATATCGTAAAACTCTATTATTTACAATTTCCCTAAGCGAAAAGCCAATTCATAAAAGATGGGACGGAACTAATATTGAATAACCATACCACATAAGTTTGAAGGTCAATCAAATGATTAGCAAACGTACTATGCAGCCTGGCTGAAAAGTGAATCATGTCTTCCTTTTCTTTTTCTACAACTAATATACAGTATTTCAATAATAATTATAGTGATGAATTGTTTATCTTAGAATTTTTCTCAGGGTCTGGGTTTCGTTTTTTCTTTTAACGAGTACTATTTTATGTTAAAACATAATAAAAAAACCTCTCATTGAGGAAATACTGCAAATTAAACAAAATGTTTTTTTCTTTAATTTGGTTTTGGGATCAAAGATAGCTAGCTATTTGATGACGGAAAAAAGCCAGATAATAAACATAAATTATGTTAGTGTTGTTTTGTGTATTTTTTTTATTATGGAAGAAAGCATTTTGTTTTACTTCTCTTTCTGGTTATTTTTTTTTAAAAAAAATCTTTAAATTTTCGATATGCTCGCGCCCCCCAGGGGGGGGCGCCCCACACTTTGAGAAATACTGCCTTAATGTGATGCAAAAAATAACGGTAAAAAATAGTTGTTAGTTACTCCAAAGTCGAAAGCGCCCTCTATCGACATTTTTGAGCTGTATATTTAAATTTTATTTTTCAAGAAAATACTGACAAAAAGAATTATTTTAGCGAAATCCGCTAACGAATTGACCCATTTTCCCGTATTTTTTTATAATCATTTGAAATTTCGGACCCTAAACTTTAATGCCTCCGTCGGAAGACGTTTGGGACCGTAAGTTTCCTATTTACTATCGTTTGTCCTGATGTGTACTATCACCCCTCAAAGTTTTGCCGCAGAGTTTAGTTTCACCCTGTATAGATGAAATCATTCCTGCGAAGGACTTCTCTAAAATTCATTTTTGGATTGAATGTATTTACCGAAAATTACAGCCCACTATGTCCCAAAAGTAAGTATCCAAGCCAATCGTATAACATTCAAAATAAAAATTTATTTTACCCACAGCAAAATGTAAACTTTATTTTAAAACGAAAAATGTTTAACATTTAAATTTTAATTAACGCACTACTTAAAATTATTACTTAATTCGCATGTCATAAAAATAAGTATGCTAATAGAAACAAAGAATTATAAAAATTCTTACTAACACTTAAAGAAAATTCTTAATTATCAGGGAAGGCCTTCCGTAATTTTTTAATTCCTTCTAAGAAGAGATCGTCTTGTAATAAACGTGCTGTCGCGTTTATTGGTGGTTAGAAGAAAGATCAGCCGCATAATCAGAACAATTCTAATTTATTACTCTTTCACTTAATTTTAACAACCCAGGGTAGGAAATGTACACTTCTATTTAGAATATGAGCAATTACACGATAGAAAGGATATTTAATAATTCATAATAATTCAATTAATTTACTCTTAGAATGTCTTGGTTATCTACAGTCTAAATTACCGTAATTCGGTTCTCAGCTATTTGATCTCTGGTCGTTAATATTAAATTCCCACTTATTGACAAAATCGTGAATTAGCAATCTTTAATTATTCAGCAATTAATCGTCGAGGAACCCTCGACTAGCTCTCAACTACTTTCCGCTAACCACTAACTTCGCGTACCTCAAAGTTAATGTTTAAATATCACTGTTCATTTACATAAACTGTGTCTTCTCTGGGAGAAAGTTTCTAATAGAACAACATTTAAAGGAAATAGATTTCTCCAAGAGGATTAGTAAAGATTCGCAAATAGACCCGTTACAGTCTTATCAAAGAAAGATCAGGCCTTTCAATGTGAACTCATTGCAGGAGGATCCGATCGATGCGTTAGCATCTCCTTTGCCGTGCCACTGCACACTTCTTTCAAAATGCGATTAAGGAATCGGAGTGTTGAAGCGTTGAAATTTTCCTGTCTGATCTTCCGATCTCACCTTTTCTTATTCCCATAACTTAAAAAATCGTTGCGGGGTAGGACAATACATCTTTCCAAGAGATGGTTCGACAAAGTTCTACAATGACAACCTCAGAATCAAAATGTCAAACAGAAAGTCACAAATTATACCCCTGATTCTGCGATATGTAAGTAGAGCTGTGCAAACACTAGGTTTGAGAAAAGAAAGAATCAGAGGTTCGCATTAAAATTTTTATTTAAACATAATGAAGGGAAATACTTATATCTTATGGCAGGGGGGCGAACCTTTTGGGGTCAACGTGCCATTTTTTCTAAAAAAACGTTTAATGAGTTAGAGGCGTGTCATCAAATAATTTTGACTTGTGATTATTGAAGAACTAATAAAACTAAATACGAACAAATCAAAATTCTTTATTTAATACGAAAAAATACATTTTGCACTGTATAGTAGTAAATGTTTTAGTTATATATACTTGTGTAATTTAAATTAAAATAACATTAGTGTGATTTCTGCTGTTGTAGATTAGATGACAAATAACTTATATCAGGATTATAAGATGTTACTTTTAGTAGAATGCATGCTGAATTAGGGTCGTCTGTTAAACGGTTTCTAAGCGAGTCTTTGGTGTTATTTTTTTTTATCTCTGAAAATAATGACTCGCAGGCATAGGTAGATGAAAATATGGTTAAAATAGCATACGCCAACTGCTTCAAACAGTTAAATGCGTCTGGAATCGAATTCCATGTTTCCAAAATTTCGTTACTGGTATTTTTACTTATATTGCTTGTCAATCTTTCTGCTTCAATCAATTCAAACTTTTTCCTTGTTTCAATAAACTTTTGAATCCATATTGAACTAGACTGGAAATCAATCAGTTGCATTTCAAGTTCTTCAATTTCCAACCAATCGAATTGAGACAAGTTCAGTTTATCAAACGAAATCACATCAGAGTACATAATAAATTTGAACAATTCCGATAAATCTCGCTGAAAATTCTTTGATTAAAGAATCCATTATGGAAATAAAGTCATCAATAACTTTTTCTTCATTTCGTTTCTCTTGGGTATCGAAGCCTTTGATATTTTTTTTTCAAGTTTGGGAAGTACTTGTAGTTTTTTGTAATAATATCGTTTCTGAAAACATAATTTAGCTTCAAAATCGCGAATGAGATCCATCATGACGATAACTGTTTTATTCGGGCCTTGAAGCTTTATGTTCAATTCATTGAAATATTGGCATATGTCTGTAAAAAACATCAATTTTAAAAGCCACATAATATCCATCCACTGTGGATATTGTTCAAGTTTGCTCTCATTTTATAGAAACAGTCTGATTTCTTCCAAGCAATCAACAAATCTTTGAAGTACGTTCCCGCGGCTCAACCAGCATACATTATTAAGCCATTATACACCGAATTGACTTCATCCAACAAAGCATCAAACTTTCGTTTATTTAAAGCCTGCGACAATGTGAGGTTGGCTATTTTTGTGACTAAAGTTATTACATCAGTGCTTCTCAAACTGTGGGGCGAGCCTCCCTGGGGGGCGCGATGACCTTACGAGGGGGGCGCGAGCATATCGAAAATAAAAGATTTAAAAAATAATTAGTTTACTGGAATGAATTAAAACAAAATACTTTCAGACATAATAAAAAATGCACTTTTACTCTGATATAATTTATAGGCGATATTAAGCCATCAAAAATAAAAACTTCTTTAATACCTAATTAGCTATCTTTGATCCTATAACCAAATACAAAAAACTTTTATTTGATTTGCTGTCATCCCGTGATGAGAGATTTTTTTATTACGCTTTTTTTAACCTAACATACTACTCTTTCAGAGAAAAAACAGATCCCGGACCCAGAATCGAAAAACTTTAGGAACATAAGAAATTCATCACTGTCATTATTTTTGAAATACTGCACATTATAGCTGTAATCTCCTTGACTTTCTAAGTTATTGGTACAGTTAGTTATGACCCCTCTCTTATGTGTTCTCTGTTGCGCTTTTTTTCATGCAAAAGAGTTTTCTGATATTTGGAAAACCACGAAGAGCACACACACACAAGCACATGAAGGATTATTTGGCCAAGACATATTTTTATAAATATTCTCAATGTATAAAGTATAACAAAAAACGTTTCACACAATTTTTTTAGCAGTAACATACATATTATCATAATGAATATACTTTTCACCCGGAAGTGGTCGCGCGGGACACACAGATTACGAAATCGTTAATTCTGGCAAAACTGTTTATTTATTACCAAAGAAAAATTGAAAAGTCCTTGAAAGTAGGCAAGTAAACTTTCTATTAGTTAAATTATTCACTTGAATCATGATTTGTATCGTGTACAATAAAATAATTATAAAAAAAGGATTGGGGTGGCTCAATAATCCTGACCGTATCGAGTGCGTGCCTGCTCCCGGGTTAAAACATGTTGAAGTCTTTTCGCTTTAAATATTAAAAATAAAACAATTATTCTTCATCTCGATATTTTATATTATTGATCATTATTTAACATCAGTGGCGCACACAAGGGGCGGAACCCCCTCCCCCAAAGCCCTTGATTTTTTTCCGATTGATTATAATTCTAAGTTAATAGTACGCAAAATTTAGTTAAGTATTTGTTATTAATGATTAATTTTTTTAATTAATGCTAATTATTTATTCAAGAATTAGTTTTTTGCTGTGTTTTGTTCCCGAAAATCGACAAAATCAAAAGGAACCTGATACAAGATTGGTGAACTTTCGACCCCGGACCCCCTCTTGAAAAATTCCTGTGTGTTTAACATCAATTATAAATGCTAATTCTGTGAGGCTTAAAATTACAATTCGCTTAAAACTAATTATAATTTGAGCAACGATTTTAAAAAAATCATTTTACGTTTTTGTAAACATTGTCGAGCACTTGGCTTTGCTTCCCTTACAATTCAGCTATTATATCAATAATGTTTTATTTTCTTATAAATGAACTCGTGCAAAGAGCGGGCACTTCAACCGGTGTAGTTTTAATGTATCAGTGCTGCACAGAATATTTTATAACTAATTAATTAATACTAAATTAAGAACAAGTTTAATAAGTATTAATGAAGTCCATGAGCTTGTCTTGGAAAGCAAAGTTTTTATAAGGAATGCTTATTATTAGAGAAATTGTCCCTCTGAATTCTTTTTCTATATTTAGCAGATATCTATATTTTGTCTTCTAAGCAGCTACCGCATTTTGCAATATGTTCAATTTAAAAATTAGAGAAAGGTAAAATAACATAATAATTATCCTATTATTTTATTTATTTATTTATTTTGCTTAAAAGTAGTATACAAAATTTTTAATACTTATGTTACTAATTTGTATGGTTTATAATTAAGATCGCCTATTATAACTTTAGCGTCAAAGTGCATTATTATTGCATTCAGTACATTATTAATGTATAAGGGGGGCGCGAAAAAAATTGTGATCGAAAAGGGGGCGCCAGTATTGAAAGTTTGAGAAGCACTGTATTACATTATCAAGAAATGTTAAACCACTCTTTGCACGACTGTTTTAAATAAAGAAACGAAACCATATTTTTTGCCTACCATATTTGGAGCACCATCAGTGGTTACCGAAACAATTTTTTTCAAATCAATTTCTTTCTCAGCAAGCGAATTTCTTACTGCCGTACAAATATCTGTGCCCTTTGTAGTTGTTAACAACGATATTATCGCAATTAATTCTTCCTTAATGATGTTTCCTACACAATATAGAGCAAAGACAGCTAAACGTGCTGATTTAGTCATGCCAATACTTTCGTCAAGACATAGCGATATAAAAGGAGCGCAGTTAATGTCATTTTTTTGTTGATTTGTAACATTTTCTGCCAAAAACAAAGAAAGGGAAAATAGTTAAGGGAAAATACCTCCTGAACCAAAAATGGCAAGGTAAGAACTAAAAGAGGGGGTGCTCTGGAAATAGTGGAGGGGTTTGAAGAGCTTGAGGCCCTGGCCTGAGGTTAAAAACGGCCCTGGGCTGAGTAAAGATTTCATCACAAAATGTGCAGTTTAGGTCGGTGCTTACGTAGTATCGCAACATTGTCGACGTTCAAGATAATTCACCGGCAACCCCAATTTCACATCTGCTGTATGCGTTAAATTGACATTCATGTGCTTCTTTTCAGAAATTGTCGCCAATAGGCTGTGATAATACGTAAGTACCTTCCAGTCTCTGCTAACCACATTCATTTCAACTTCCATGTAAGATAACAATTTTCATAAGGAATATGAAAAATGTTGATGATCACAATTCTTTTTTTTAATTAACTGACTAAAATAAAAAAAAAGATAATAAAACCCATTTGCAAAATAAAGCAACAAAAAATAAGAAACCAAAAATAAAAATTATCCAAAATGTAAATAAAATGTGAGCAGCAAAAATCGATTGACTAATACAGAGATAAGAAATTATCAAACAATGCGATCATTTTAGTTTCCATGTTGCATAAAAAATTGCGTCAAAAGCTGTGGTGCATGTGCGCTGTCCTGTTGTTGTTGTTGGCGCTGTGGCGTATTGAGTACGAAAATACGCAGTCAGGCTAGAGATATAAATATATATAATTTTTTATTTACAGAACATTCTAAACCGCCATCTTACATGCAGAGCACGTTTTTTGCCTTCTGCTTCCAGCCGGGACCCTCAGAACCGGTCCTCGCACGTCCTTTTCTTGACGAGTCTATCTCGGAACGTAGGGGAAGTGAATTCTAGGAAACCCTTCTCCCCTACTATCTCAGGCAGTAACACCATTCGCTTCTGGTCTCCGACGTCATCAACTGGTGCCGGAACAACATTCGCCACAAACTCCTTCTTCTAGAGAGAACTTTTTCAGATAAAGGAAAAGTTCTGTTCTTTGAAGATCAACTAAAATATTTTTAATTGTCAGCAGGAGATTTCCTTCTGGCCATAATTACATACTACAATACATTAACATATAAAAATAAAAATAAATGATAAAATCACAATTTATCAATTAGATATATACAAATTAAACTTCATCTTGTTAATAACTCAATCATATTTACTCAAATCTCATATTTACTAAGAATTAATATTCATATATATATATATATATATATATATATATATATATATATATATATATATATATATATATATATATATATATACATCATTTCTTTCATTAGAATAGTATGAAGAAATAACAGTAACATTATCTTGGTTCAAATTTTAAAGCGAGAAATTAAGAATACACCAACACATACTTCATCTATCTAAGTATGATGTACTCAAATTACAAATGTTTTCAATGCAAATGATTCTTTGAATGACAACATAACTCTTTAATACAAGTTTTTTACCTTATTAGTAGCCTATACCACAGAAACTAAATGTTTATATACAAGTATTAATGAAACCAGTTTATCTTTATAATTTCGGTTACCATGAAACACACACATATATTACACAACATTTTAACATATGCTCAAAATCCTATTAATGAAGTAAAAAACATCAAACACTTTACACCAGTGCTTCTCAAACTTTCAATACTGGCGCCCCCCTTTTCAATCACAATTTTTATCGCGCCCCCCTTATACATTAATAATGCACTAAATGCAATAATAATTCACTTTGACGTTAAAGCTACAATACGAGATCTTAATTATAAACCATACACATTAATAACATAAGTATTAAATTTTGAATACTACTTTTAAGCAAAAAAATAAATTAACTAAGTAATAGGACAATTATTACGTTATTTTTCCTTTCTCTAATTTTTAAATTGAACATATTGCAAAATGCGGTGACTGCTTAGAAGACAAAATATGGATATCTGCTAAATATAGAAAAATAACTCAGAGGGTCAATTTCTCATCATAAGCATTCCTTATAAAAACTTTGCTTTGTAGAACAAGCCCATGGAAGTCGTTAATACTTATTAAACTTGTTCTTAATTTAGTATTAATTAATTAGTTATAAAATACTCTGTGCAGCACTGATACATTAAAAAGTATACCGGCTGAGGTGCCCGCTCTTTGCACGAGTTCATTTATAAGAAAATAAAACATTATTGATATAATCGCAATTGTAAGGAGAGCAAAGCCAAGTTCTCGACAATGTTTAAAAAAATGTAAAATGATTTTTTTCCAATGGTTGCTCAAAGTATAATTAGTTTTAAGCGAATTTTAATTTTAATCCTCACAGAATTAGCATTTATAGTTGATGTTAAATAAAGAACAACAATATAAAATTCCGATGAAGAATAATTGTATTATTTTTAATATTTTTAAAGCAAAAAGACTTCAACATGTTTTAACCTGGGAGCAGGCGCGCACTCGATACGATCTAGCAGGGTTATTGAGTCACCCCAATCCTTTTTTTTATAATTATTTTATTGTACACGATACAAATCGTTATTCCAGTGAATAATTTAACTAAGAGAAAGTTACTTACCTACTTTCAAGGACTCTTCAATTTTTCTTTGGTGACAAATAAACAGTTCTGCCAGAATCAACAATTTCGTGATCTGTGTGTCCCGCGCGACCACTTCCGGGTAAAAATGTATTCATTATGATAATATGTATGTTACTGCTAAAAACAATTGTTATGCTTTATGTTTGAAAATACTCCTCTTGGTCTCAGTCTTCGCATAGTAATCCATCAAAGAGTGTGTGTGTGTGTGTGTGCTTTCCGTGGTTTTCCAAATATCATAAAACTGTTTTACGTGGAAAAAAGCGCAATAGAGAAATACATTACTTACAACTTCCTTAAATGAGAAATAAACACATAAGAGATGGGTTATAACTAACTCTACTAATAACTTAGAAGGTCAAACAAATTACAGCTATAATGTGCAGTATTTCAAAAATAATGACAGTGATGAATTTTTTATGTTCCTGAATTTTTTCGATTCTGGATCTGGGATCTGTTTTTTCTCTGAAAGAGTAGAATGTTATTTTTAAAAAGAAAACGTAATAAAAACTCTCTCATCATGGGATTACAGCAAATTAAATAAAATATTTTTTATTTGGTTATAGAATCAAAGATAGCTAATTAAGTATTGAAGAAGTTTTTTTTTTTTTTTGATGACTTGATATCGCCTATAACAGGGTGGCGAACCTTTTTGGGTCAACGTGCCATTTTTTCTAAAAAACGTTTAATGAGTTATAGGCGTGCCATCAAATAATTTTGACTTGTGATTATTGAACAACTAATAAAACTAAATACGAACAAATCAAAATTCTTTATTTAATACGAAAAATACATTTTGCACTGTATAGTAGTAAATGTTTTAGTTATACTTGTAATTTTAATTAAAGTAACATTAGTGTGATTTCTGCTGTTGTAGATTAGATGAGAAATAACTTATATCAGGATTATAAGATGTTACTTTTAGTAGAATGCATGCTGAATTAGAGTCGTCTGTTAAACGGTTTCTAAGCGAGTCTTTGATGTTATTTATCTCTGAAAATAATGACTCGCAGGCATAGGTAGATGAAAATATGGTTAAAATAGCATACGCCAACTTCTTTAAACAGTTAAATGAGTCTGGAATCGAATTCCATGTTTCCAAAATTTCGTTACTGGTATTTTTACTTATATTGCTTGTCAATCTTTCTGCTTCAATCAATTCAAACTTTTTCCTTGTTTCAATAAACTTTTGAATCCATATTGAACTAGACTGGAAATCAATCAGTTGCATTTCAAGTTCTTCAATTTCCAACCAATCGAATTGAGACAAGTTCAGTTTATCAAACGAAATCACATCAGGGTACATAATAAATTTGAACGTTTCCGATAATTCCTTGAACTGAGAAAATCTCGCTGAAAATTCTTTGATTAAAGAATCCATTATGGAAATAAAGTCATCAATAACTTTTTCTTCGTTTCGTTTCTCTTGGGCATCTAAATCTGTGATATTTTTTTCAAGTTTGGGAAGTACTTGTAGTTTTTTGTAATAATATCGTTTCTGAAAACATATAGTTTAGCTTCAAAAGCGAATCCATCATGACGATAACTGTTTTATGCGGGCCTTGAAGCTTTATGTTCAATTTGTTGAAATATTGGCATATGTCTGTAAAAAACATCAATTATAAAAGCCACATAATATCCATCAACTGTGGGTATTGTTCAATTTTGCTCTCATTTTGTAGAAACAGTCTGATTTCTTCCAAGCAATCAACAAATTTTTGAAGTACGTTCCCGCGGCTCAACCAGCAAACATTGTTATACATTATTAAGCCATTATACACCGAATTGACTTCATTCAACAAAGCATCAAACTTTCGTTTATTTAAAGCCTGTGACGATATGAGGTTGACTATTTTTGTGAATAAAGTTATTACATTATCAAGAAATCTTGAACCACTCTTTGCACATAAGGCTTGTTGGTGAATAATGCAGTGGTATTCAAGAATCGAGTGTCCTACGTCTGTTTTAAATAAAGAAATTAAGCCATTTTTTGCCTACCATATTTGGAGCACCATCAGTGGTTACTAAACAATTTTTTTCAAATCAATTTCCTTCTCAGCAAGCGAATTTCTTACTGCCGTACAAATATCTGTGCCCTTTGTAGTTGTTAACAACGATGTTATCGCAATTAATTCTTCCTTAATGATGTTTTCTACACAATATCGAGCAAAGACAGCTAAACGTGCCGATTTAGTAGTGTCAATACTTTCGTCAAGACATAGCGATATAAAAGGAGCGGAGTTAATGTCATTTTTTGTTGATCTGTAACATTTTCTGCCAATTTCAAGATTCTATCTTTCATTGTGTTTCTAGATAGAGGAACATCTTTGATTCGCTGAATTATCTTATCTTTATTATCAAAATCATCAAAAAGTGAGGGCGCACATGCCAACCAAGCTTCCTTCAAAAACTCTCCTCTTAAAAGGTTTACCATGCCGAGCAATGGCATTTGCAGCTGAGTAACTTGCCGCACTTGTGTGACAATTTTTGCTTACATATTTAAATATAGACGTCGACTGTTTATTTCTGTCTTTTATTGCACTTGCAATTAATTCTTTTTGCTCTGGTTCGCTTTTTCACAAAAAGGATTTGTGATTTGTTTCAAAATGCCGTTTTACAGACGATATATGTTCTGCATACCACTGTTCCAGAACATAAAACACACACCGCTTTGTCACCTTTATTGATCATGCCATATTTATCAGCCCACCAAGTTTGAAATTCTCTGCTATACTTACTATCTTGCACTTTTTTTTTTTTGTTGAACTAGCCATATTAAATACCAGTTAAAAATCGTAAATTTAACACAAAACTTTAAATGTACAGATGTGTCGATGAAATTAACTATTCTATGTGCTCTCGCTTGATTCCCCCCGCCAAAAACACCCCTTTTTACTGACTGCGCACGACTGCGGGCTCATGGGCAGATTTATTTGTTTTTAAGAAATTGAGTACTTGCAGAAAATTTCTGTAGTGTCTGATCTTTCGCTTTTGTCTCAGATCATTAAAATTTTTAAAAATAAAGCAGTGAGAGCTATTTTACCAATTAGACTTACAAGACAAGAATTAGATCACATTAATAAATTAGATTTATATACAAGCTGAACTATTAATGTAAACGTTAGAATATGTTTTTTAAACAACTTGAATATATTTAGAAATAGTTACGTACACTCACTATGCGTAGATAAACTTTGCAACATTAGCAATTTATAATATACGAAGTATTTACGCAAGACATAACAAACGAGTCTGCTCCCCCACTTGTCGGCATCGCGACGGATCACTCGCGTTTGTTCATAATACTTAATAGTAAACTTAATTATTTTAAGCCAAAATGCAAATCGTTTTTGATCGATGGCGTGCCCAAAATATTCTGTCGCGTGCCATCATTGGCACGCGTGCCATTGGTTCGCCATCCCTGGCCTATAACTTACATCAGAGTAAAAGTGCATTTTTTATTATGTCTGAAAGTATTTTGTTTTAATTCATTCCAGTAAATTAATTATTTTTTAAATCTTTTATTTTCGATATGCTCGCGCCCCCCTCGTAAGGTTATCGCGCTCCCCCAGGGGGGCGCGCCCCACAGTTTGAGAAACACTGCTTTACACATCTTAAAATCTATTCTAGAATCATACCAATGAAATGAATACATCACTATATTAAAAATATTTTTTAAAATAAGAACAATTTTTTTTAATCAGAAATGTTTCAAGAATCTTTCTGAATCGCACAACTTTATTAAATATTGAGATATGAGCACAATATTCAGTATTATTATCATAATAAATCACAATTCATAAAAAAATGCGTACATTCAAAAATTGGTCATGCCTATAGTACGTATGTTTAAAAAGATTCTAATATTATTTTGATTATTTAAGAAAATAGTATAATTTATAAGCAATATTTCTCACAAAATGGTTTTTTTTATGCATAAAAAATTTTAGCTTTTAATCAGAGAAAACACTTTGAACACATTAAAATGTAAAGATTTTTTTTTCTCACAAAACTTTCTCTGCACATTCATACTAATACATTGATCACGTTTTATTTAAAAAGAGAAATCTGGATCAGAAACAAATACAAATTCAGCAGCATCTAAGTTGCACATATTGCTTTAATAAGAGCTAAATTTACCATTCCTCTTATGAATAATTAATCCTTGACAATGAATATTACTATCAAAATCTCACTCATTTAAAATTTTAGCATAAAATGCATACATAACATATATGTATCCCTGGTCAAACCTTATGACACATTAATGGATCTAGAAAAGAAACTTTTTTCAGGCGATTGAATATCATACATTTTTTTAGAAACCGAAATTAAGTTAAAATTGATTCTCTGCATACGAAAAAAATTATAATAAATTGTTTCGGATTGAAAAATAAATCGTTTCATGAAATTAGGGGCGTATAAAACTGAATTAGTCGGCAAATTTTCCTTCAATTGTCTAAAGAACTGTGCACGTTCAGAAGTCCCTCTAATGTTCCCTTTCTCTGATTTTCTTTTTAACGATTCTGTAAATGTGTAAATGGAGCAACTAAGCAAGGACACATAGGGATGTATTATCGATCATATCCGGCTACTCCCAAAACTTAAACCTCAGTTTTATTCTGTGAAATTGAAAAGTCTCTTACTGCCCTAAACTTCGATTGAGCTGGAGACCGCTTAACCAACCCCACAACGTGACCACGATATTCAACGCCATCCTGAGCGAGTTCACATTCCGCTGACCTGACCACTAAACGTATGTTCCGCTCCAATGTCGCATTCATGTGGTCTATAGGAAAGTCCCAGCCCTCTGAAAAGACAACCACATTGTATAAATATGATAAATAAAACTTTTTGTACTCTCGGGGTAGTTCAGGCATCACCCTGCTGAAATAATTGAAAGCATTTTTGAACGTAAAGGACATTCGTAAAGCATACTAAGCTCCTAATTTTTCGTCTGTTTGGATTTCTTTAGGAAAGCCTCTTCTAAAAGTCTGCAACAACGCTTCCACAAGGGGTGTGGATGCTATATCAGACTGACTGATACTGATCATTGGTACTGACTCATGGTACCTAGGCGACATACACAAGTCAGATAAAATATATTTATTTCCTGGTATAATAGGAAGGGGGCCTACTTTGTCAACAAATAACTCAGTAGAAACTTTGTCTTACAGGAATCAGTTGCATAGATGCTCCCTCCTGATCACTTGCCTCATTACTGGCGCCATTCTCTGTCCCCCGAATCAAAGAGGCTGATTCTTCACTCCTCAGCTGTGCTTTCATAACCTCACAATCCCTAAGTTTAATCAAATTCCCATAGTCCGTGCCCTCATCTGTAAACGAAGGCACAAAATTCTCCCCATTTTCAACTACACATTCTCTAATCTAAATTGATCATTCGCATTTTCTAGGCGTGTGCTCTTTTCTGCTTCTTTTCTTCGTTGTCTGCGAGTCTGAATTTCATTCCCTATTTCCGATCTTGGTAGACCATTCTGTTCTAAATCTGATTCCAGGAATTCAATTGTTTGATCCTCCAAAAAATATTTTCCCCCATCCAAATGGCCCGGACTAACAACTGACTTTGAGACCACGTGTATTGGCTCACACTCAATTTTTCTTTCTGCGGGTTGCAGACAAGTTATAGTATCACGAATATGTTTCGCCTGTAAGCATTTGTGGTGCAGCACATTTTTCAAAACCTATATCTGACGAGGCTCCTGTTTCTCTAAGGACATTCTCCTTACTTCTAATGGATCCAGTGAAACGTTTTCGAACTTGCAATTTACTTTATTTATATTACCAGAGCTATGTTTCTTTAATTTGTTTCTAATTCATAAGTGCTTGAAACATATCTTTCATTTAAATCAAAGTATTTGCTGACAGTTTTTAACCTTTTCTCAGTTATCATACTTAACATTTCCCTAACGAATTCTTCCTCATAATTTGGGTTATTTATAATAAGATTTCTAAGGTCTATAATTTTTAGATCGTCAGTTTCTTTTTCACCTTATTGTTTTGTAATATATCTTAGTTCTGCTATTCGACCTTTTCCTAAATAAGCCATTTTTAGCCAAAAAGTTTTTACGATAAAAATAATTCAAACCTCACAGTTAAAATGAACGCTTTTTCTTATGAAAATAATAATAAAATAGTAAAATTCCAAATTGGTAATCTAGATGTATATTATAAATACGAAAGTTTGTGGGGATGTTCGGGAGTCTTTCACGCAAAAACCACTGAATGGATTTTAATGAAAATTTACAGTAATATAGCTTATACATCAGAATAACACATAGGCTGTAATTTATAAAGATATTGTCAGAAGTGTCCAAAATATAACGCTATTTGTCAAGTAAGAAGGAAAAAATTCTGCCATCTGCAAGCAAAAAAGCCCACGTCAGCATTTATCTATCTTTTGTTTGTGAAAGAATCCTTTTTATTTTGGCTATGCAAGGCGCTCGCTTCTAATTAATTCCTGTGAACAGCATAAACCCTAATTTTTTTTTATTTCAGAATCAACCTAAGCTTTGAAGGGAGAGGTTGTTATAAATCTCTCTTTATTTTAATGTTTTTTTTATGATTTTATTATGCACATTTGGTAGTAAGAAGTTGATCTATTTTCAAAATAACTACTTTTATCACTTCTGGTACTTACAGTAGATAAACTTTATCTTTCACACTACATCATTTGAACATATTTGCATAGTTTTTCTGTGATTAGTAGTTAATTATAACGCTATAATTTTAATTGAATAGGCGGATATTGCATTTTTAAGTATAAAAATAATTATAACTACTGTACTGTATTTTTTGGAGTGAGTGAATATTAACGTCGCACTGTTCAGCTACACGAGGTCTTTTGGCAATTTTGAACCATGGTCAAGTGACGTGGACGATACCTGAGCTGGCACCTCCTAACTACCACACCACACCAACTTAGAAGGATCATTCGACCAATACTTCGCAGGAATATTCTTTGAAATCCACTCTTCCAAGATGTATGGCAGCACGGGTTCTATAATGAGTATTTAAGCGGGGAAGGAGAATAGTTTTGCAGCAGATATGCGTTTTCAGCGGATTGCAAAGATTATTATTTTTGTCCCGAAAAAATAGTTCATGTCAAAATTTAAGTGTCTTATGTTTTTGTATGTTAATTGATAACTTAGAAAAAGATTTGACTATTTATTTTAAGTGAACGGTGTATATAATTAATTTTACAGTGGACTATTTATTTTAAGTGAACAAATGTAGTGATCCAAAAAATATTGCATGAAAAAAACTGCAGTAATCATAAAGCATTAGCGTGCATCGCTCCCCTAAACTGCGGGTCTTACAAAGCTCTAATAAAGCTCGAGCTATGAAAGTAGCTAGACATTTGCTACCTTGACTCTATTGTTATCATTTCGCTGTGTTTTTCATTGAATCGCCATTATAATTTAAGAAAAGGCGTTGCTTGCTAATATTACAATTTTAACATAAAATAAATGCAACAGAAAGTAATATTCATGTATTACACTTTCAGATATAAATTATTTACACTATTTTAAGCGTTCATTACACAAATATTTTAACAATGTGTTACTTTTGCTGAGCAGAGATCAACTTAGAAAGGTATTTTCAAAAATCAACCCTCAAGAGTGTTACGGGGAGTTATAAATAAAAAAATCCTTTTTATCAGCTAATAGATCTACATACTTAAAATTTAACAAAGGTGTTTCTTTTTTTTTTGTTTTGCTGATATATGCAAAAACTGTTTTGTTTAATTTGCAATTCACGTAAAATTAACTCATTAAAAACTTCTTTATCCTTCAATCTGTGTTGTTTAATTTTTCAGTTCACCCGTGCGAAGAATGGGTGTAACAGCTAGTCATTAAATAATTTTCTGCAAATGTATGCATATATTTAATCATCAATAGCACAACTCCAATACGTATGTGATAAACTAATATTCAAAAAAACAACAAATTGCAAA
The DNA here is from genome assembly GCA_019973935.1 of Trichonephila clavipes. Lineage (NCBI taxonomy): Eukaryota > Metazoa > Arthropoda > Arachnida > Araneae > Nephilidae > Trichonephila > Trichonephila clavipes. Next base: position 48,928 of record BMAU01000872.1, on the reverse strand, counting down.
GTATAGCAAAAGCAAAGTTTAAAACAAAACCTTCTATTTTTCATACAAAATAGCTTAAAATAAATATTTAATATTCATTTTTTTAACAAGAATTATTTCTTGTGGAATGCTTATAGATTTTTATGAAACCTTTCTACCAGTAGCTTACACAATTCTAAAAAACACACCGGAAATGCAATAAATAAAGTACACAGTATTACATAATCATGCTACTTACACAAAAAATTATATACTTAACTAAACAATTTCCCCTATCACAGGATGTGGCTCATGCAAATTAATATATATATATATATATATATATATATATATATATATATATATATATACTAAACAATAAATTAAATGCAAAAATACATAAATAGGTTCATAAAATTATAATAAAAATAGAGACATTGAAAACAGCCTAGATCTGATAAAAAAAATTACCTTAATTTAAATAAAAAAAGTCTTAAACAGTTAAAAATAAACACAAATTGGAAATATCTGTACTTTGTAATCCTTGAATGCAAAGGGTTAATTTTGCAATACTTGTGGGTATACAATATTTTTTGTTTTACCATTGTTTGCGTAAATATAAAGGCTATCGGGTTTGCCAACACGGGAACACGCAACATACAATTGTCCATGTGAGAAACACAATCCACACTTAAATCTAACCCACACAATTCTAACGATTGATCTTGGGCTTTATTGATTGTGATTACAAATGACAATCGAATTGGGAATTGCAATCTTTTAAATTTAAATGGTGTATCGGTCGGGATCATGGGAATTTGAAGAATCAGGACATCTCCTTTGAAAGGCCCAGTTAATATCGTTGCCTCCACTACGATGTTCATCAATTTCTTAATAGCAAGTCGCGTGCCATTACAAAGTTTCGGCTGATTGACATTACGCAACATGATAACTGGCACACCTATTTTCAATTTTAATATGTGTGGTGGCATTCCTGGAATATATCAAGAGAGTTCAAAAACTCTGATGGGTAATTGACCACGTCATCTGCTTCCACAACGGTGTCTATCGATTTATATATAATTTCCTCACTTTGAATACTGGACTGAATAAAATGATTAAGTTAATAGACATCTTTATTCTTTGCGGCAAGGACAGCTCGTTCACTGAGCCAGTTGTGATTCCTATAATTAATTTGAATATTAGGAAATACTTTTGAGATAAGTTCCTCTTTTGATGTCACTAAATTACAAAAATTATCAGGTAATGAAATTTGTCTTGTCTCATCTATTGGCAGTTGTCCGTCTCCAATGTCCAGTAACTGTCGTGAGAATACCTCGGCTGATCGATCGTTTTGAAGCTGAACACGCATATTCGTAGTCAACTGTAATATATGCACATGTCGCCACAATGTTGAATATTTCAGGCAAACATTTATTTCGTCCGCTGGTGTCGATCGAGAAATTACAGGCAATGTTTGTCTAAAATCTCCTGCGAGCAATATCAATGCATTCCCGAATGGTTGAACGTTTTCACGCAAATCTTGTAACGATCCATCCAGAGCTTCAAGTGATTTTTTATGTATCATCGTACATTCATCCCAAACAATGACTTTACATTTTTGTAATATTTTTCCCATACCAGACGTTTTAGAAATATTGCACGTGGGAGTGTTGATAGTTTGTATATTCCATGGCAATTTCAGAGCTGAATGAGCAGTCCTTCCACCTGGTAACAATGTCACTGCTATTCGAGACGAAGCGAGAGCTAATGCTATGTCATTCTTTGTTCGAACCGTTGCCAGAATCAATCTGATAAGAAATGTTTTCCCGGTTCCTCCTGGTGCATCCAAGAAGAAGGCCCCCCCGACTCCGTCATTTATCATATGCATTATGCGATCATAAATGCCCTTCTGTTCACATGTTAATTTGGGAATGTTTAATTGACATACAACTGAAAATCACTGATGATGTAACTTTGTTCACGGCACAAATCCACATCAAATGAGCCAATCTCAACTCGGGTAGGTGCTGGCATTCCCAATTGAATAAGAACTTTGTTTGCAATAGTTAAGCATTTATCTTAAACATTTATTAATTTTTTGGTTGTAAATGCCTTCTGTAAATTCCATGGCCATATTGCCATTTTCTAGCCGTACTCTACGCAAAATATCCTCAGCCCTATGCGATCGATATCTTTCCCATAACTCTGTGGGAGATGAAGGAAAGCAAGAGGTCAATAGAATTGCGAATAATGCACGAATTTGATTGGGATGTGCAGTGTTGCACGCGTCATTAATACATATATCCCATTGTTGGGTTCTTTCTAATAAGTTCAGAGCTTGACATACACTGCGAAAAGTGGCATGTGTGTGACGCCGTCAACAATTTTCAACTCATGGAAAAATCTAGGACCAGGCACATTAACCAACAGCATGCAAAGATAGAAACATTAATCCTGATTAGGATGCACTGTATAAAGTCTACCAATTGTAATTTCTCTGTAAATGCCAGGTTGACCATCGACTGGTTCCCCTCGTCTATGTCGTATGAATACGTTTTTAGTTTCATTCCATGTGTAATAAGAGGGCACTTCTGAATACAACAGTGTTCTGGCAAAAGCGTCTTCTTGACACAAAGTGAAGAAAGCATTTAGAGTTGTACCAGGTGGATTAAGGGCCCTTTGAAGTACATTAAACCGTAATAACTTCAAGTATTCTGTTAACAAATAATATATATCAGAAAACCTAATGTGTATTTTAATAATAACATCAAATAAAATTTAAAAAATTGTTTATCCTGTGTTAAAGCTATCGGAATGTTGCTAAAACTACAAAACAAAATTTGAGTTGTTACAAGTATAGTTTAAAAAAAAGATTTATTCAAAAATTAATCATAATTATGTATCAAAGAACAAAAACAGATAAATATGACAACCAATAAACATAGTAGAAATATGTAAGAATCCAGAAAAACTGTGTGCAAAGTTTAAATTTTCGCATTCAGGGAGTTACCAAAAAAATAAAAATTATATATTGTCACGGAGTTCGAAAGAAGTACACAGTTCAATTAAACAAACAATTAGATTTATTCTAACGCTTGGAGCTCGATACAACACTGGACTGAGAACATCCCCAACTGGCGATGAACTCTGCTTTTATACACTTCGGAATATTCGAGAAATAACCAGTATGCACTCTAAAGAATGATCTGGATTCATCTAGAACCTAGAGAAACAATACATTAAAAAAACGGAAACAAAATTCCAGTCTTTGGATAAATCTGCCGGGGCCTGGATTCGAACCCGAGAAAGTTCAGTCCAACGCTCTGCCAACTCGGCTATCGGGACTTGTAGCAAATTATGCGTGTGGCGTTGCTCCCCTCGAAAAAGAAGACAGCGCCCCGCTGTCATTTTGTTCAAGGGTCTTTATTCTGGAACGAGTGATGGGTCCTTTGTATGATTCTTTGAGAGGAATATCCTCGGTTTCGATTTGCTCGACGGGATCATGGTACGGTTTCATACGCAGTACATGGACAACTTCTCTTAGTTTTCTTTTTCGTGAAGCAGGATCAAAATCTTGTATTGACAACATGTCGGCCAAGGTCTTATTGAAGCGCTCCGTCAGTCCATTTTTTGGGGATGATACGCCGTTGTGAAACGATGATCAATGTTACACAAGTCGACGAGAGAGGAAACAAGTCTGGATCGAAAGACGGCTCCACGATCTGTGATAATTACTCGAGGAGCTCCATGCCTGAGGACAATTTCTTCAAGTAAGAACTTCGCTATTTCGTCGACTTCGGCTGTCGGCAAGGCTTTTGTTATTGCATATCGTGTTGAGTAATCCGTGCAGACTATTATCCATGAGCAGACTTATCCCTTTGTTTCCATGAGCAGACTTTGGAAATCTCCCAAGGAGATCAATTCCAATGCGATGGAAAGGAGCTGTAGCTGGAGGGATGGGAACTAAACGTCCAGGTGGTCGTTGAGGAACGGACTTTCTCCTTTGGCACTCCCGACAATGCATGACATACCGAACGACATTTCGGTACATTCCCGGCCAGTAAAATCTCTTGCGTATCCTGTCATAAGTTTTCGCGAAACCAAGGTGTCCTGCGGTGGGGGCGTCATGAAAGTGCTTTAGTATGTCTGCTCGTAGATGTTTAGGAATGACTGGCAACCACAACTTTCCATCTGGATCAAAATTCTTCCTGCAAAGGATACCGTCGATAAATCTGAATTCTTCGTTTTTGGATGAGTTGCTCAAAAGTTTTAATTTCGCAAGGTCTTGATCCTTTTTCTGTTCCATCGCAAGGTTCATACTCGTCGTGACTGCTAAAAATTTGTCTGATGTTTCCGTTTCCTCTTCCACTGGATTTCTCGAAAGAGCGTCGGCGTCACTATGCTTCTTACCGGTTTTATATTTTACGTCAAAATCATGCTCTTGAAGTCGGAGGGCCCATCTGGCAAGCCTTCCTGAAGGATCCTTTAAATTCATGAGCCAGCACAAGGAATGATGGTCAGTTACAACAGTAAAGTGTTTCCCGAATATGTACGGCCGAAATTTGTTGGTAGCCCATACGATGGCAAGACATTCCCTTTCTGTGGTGGAATAATTCTTTTCGGCTTTTGTCAGAGTTCTAGAAGCGTATGCTATAACTTTCTCGACATTATTCTGAATTTGTACTAGGACAGCTCCGATACCGTACCCGCTTGCATCAGTATGGATTTCTGTAGAAGCTCTTTCGTCGTACATCCCCAATACTGGATCCGAAGTAAGTGCTTTCTTAAGACTGTTAAATGCTTCCACCTCTTCAGGACCCCAATGAAACTCCACGCCACTTTTCAGCAACGACTGCAAAGGTTCGGCGAGATAACAGAAACCTTTAATAAATCTTCTAAAGTATGAACAAAGGCCAAGAAAACTTCGTATGTCATGTATATTCTTTGGAGTGGGAAAATTTCTTACGGCTTTTATTTTGTCGGGATCGGGACGAACGCCATTACTAGATACAAGATGGCCCAGAATCTTTACTTCTTGGGCAGCAAAAAGACACTTCTTTGAATTTAATTTAAGACCAGCTTCCTGAAGACATTTTAGAACAAGTCTTAATCGTATAAGATGGTCTTCAAAAGTTTCTGAGAACACTATTATGTCATCTAGGTAACAAAGACACATAGTCCATTTAAAATGGCGTAGCAAATTGTCCATCATTCTCTCGAAGGTCGCAGGTGCATTACAGAGACCAAACGGCATGACTTTAAACTCGTATAAGCCTTCGGGGGGTAATAAATGCCGTCTTTTCACGATCCGCTTCGTCTATTTCTATTTGCCAATAACCAGATCGGAGATCCATGGAAGAAAAGAACATGGCACCTTTCAGACAGTCGAGCGTATCGTCAATACGAGGCAGAGGATAAACGTCTTTTTCGTGACGCTATTCAGCTTGCGATAATCGACGCAAAAACGCCAACTACCGTCTTTTTTTCTTACGAGCACAATGGGTGATGACCAAGGACTTTCAGAGGGTGGACGATACCTTCATCAAGCATTTTCTGAACCTCTTCATGAATGATGCGTCTTTCAGTCGGCGAGACTCTGTAGGCTCGTTGGTTGATTGGAGCATGATCACCAGTAAAAATCCTGTGTTTCACATTCGTCTTCGCGGCTGTCGACTTGTCGGTCTTCGTGAAAAGCCCAGAAAATTTCCGGAGTAGTTCGGATAGCTTGTTTCTGTGTTCGTCACTTAACTCGGCTGCATACGATCCCGCAGTGCCATCGTCTCAAAAACGCCCCAGAGCGCTTCTTGAGCACGACTTTATAAATTTCCCCCAAGCCAAAGGCTTCGGGTTTAAAATTATTGTTCATTGGGAACTTTTTTAAATTTTAAATAACTTAATTTTTAACTTAAACTTCCTACTTCAAGTTTAATTACTCTCATTTTAGCAAGTAATTCTCTAGCTCCGCGCCGAGAGTCGCGGAATTAACGTTTTCTTGCGGTCGGAATCAAGAGGGTGACCTCATTGGATTCAATTGTGCGGTGTTCACGCTTCAGCTTTCTTTTCGGCCACCAGATGGAGGCACGATTCTGTACTATCTAGAGCTCTCTTTAAAATTCGTTTCACGTCCAGCAATCATTAATTAAATCGTTCCTTCGAACGACCGCTTATATTTTTGAGAACTGGACATTCCATTTCTACATCTATCAATTATTACTCATGATTGTATCACATATATGACTTCATTGCGTCATTATTTTTCCTTAAAACCGATGTTCATTTTTCTATCTTTTTAGTCCTACCCGCGACCCCCCTTTATCCCGGCAAGAGTGCAAAGTTGGTTCATAAAATTTTTATTCAAAATTTGTTTTCTCCCCCTATTTTTGCATGAGATCCTTTGAATTTCAATTCAAGATCTCCTTTGCTCGGGTCGTTTATTTTCGGATCGACCCAATTCCATTTCCACGCCCACTTCTCTGCGAGCGAACGGCCTCGGCCAATCAGATCGCAGGAAAGTGTGCGACTGTTTCTTCGGCCGACAGATTCACTCTGTCGCCGTTCCAGCAGAATTGTTCTGCCCATTTTTATTTTATCTTTTAAAATTTAATTTTAAGTAAAAATCACTATTTCGGCCCTTAATTCTAAAATTCTGATGAGGAGGTACGCCCCGTTCCGGGGCAGGCACTCCGTAAGTTACATGCCACTTGCCACTTGCCACTTCACTTAACTCGGGTGACATCATTAACGAACAATTCATCTGTGACTCCGAAGTTTCTTGCTGGTCATCCAAGCAACCCGATGTGTCGGAAATAACACATAGATGCCCTTCATTTAGTGGTTCAGCTTGGCCTATGCACATTCCTCTAGGGATGATTTGGTTTCGAACTGCAGGTTGGTAACCCAGACATCACTTTTTCCGTTACGATATGTGGATACCATGGACGGTGTAGCAATATTTTTCTCGAAGAGCAAATGTTTGCTGCCGTCTAGAACTACATTTATGTCTCCTCGGGTTTGATATCCTGATACTGTTATTCTAGTTAAAGAATGCGGCTTAAGTGTATAGTCCCTGGTGGAATACAAATTCCAGGCGTCAGGCGCTGTGGAGTCTCGACAGATGTCTTCTAGAACAAGTTCATTTTGTCCACAGTCTATAACGGCTTGAGACGCCTCTAAAAAGTCCCATCCTAGGATGACGTCATGGCTACAATGTGATAAAACAATAAATTCAAAAGGCAGTTCTCGATTGTTTATACGGACACGTAAAAACACATTTCCCTATCGGCCGAACAAAATTTCCATCCGCAACTTTCAGCATAACGCTCTTGGCATCAGCAAACAGAACTTTCTTTAAAAATCGGCGATACTTATCGGATATGACAGAAAACGATGCCCCAGAATCTACTAGAGCACGTATCGGCTTCTTATCTATTATTACGTCTAGTTGGTTACCAGTCATCTTGGCGGTCGACGGAGGATTTCCAGTACACGCGGCCTCACCTCCTTGGAAGGTCGCTCTCCTTAGTTTTCCTCGCTCCTACGGCCTGGCGACTGACTGGATCGGCGATATGGCGACGGGGATCTGTAACGACGTATTGGGGATCGGCCTCTCGTGGGACTTGGCGTAAAACGGCGAGAAGAGTTTGGTCGGCGTATTTCTTCTTCAGTGCCAACGTCGTTGAAGTTCCGTCGGCGGTTTCGAGAGTTGTCAAAGACAGCCTTTCTCTCTCGGCAGTAGCGCATTACATGTCCAGGACGTCCGCAGTGGAAACAAACAGGTCTGTTGTCAGCCGTTCTCCACACATCTGTTTTTCTTGGTTCAGGTGGGAATTTCTGAACAGGAGCTCTGTATTTCCTGGTTACAGCGGCGTATGTTGGTCGTGGTCTAGTTTCTGTAGGTTTTGTTGACACTGGGGCCAAAACCCTTTCAACTTCGTCTTGAACGATCTCTTCTAAGGATTGGGGATCGGAGTCCAAAGATTCTTGCGTCTGGTTAACTAGTCGATGGACTTCTTCTCGTACGATTGTGCGAATAAGAGAGACCAAATCAGTCTCATCCGTCAGGGATGCAACCGGTACGACGTTTGGAAGCCTTTCAAATCTCGGTCGACCAACTCTCTTCTGCTTCATATCTTCGATATAGTTGCACCATTTGATAAAACTTGCTGTGTCGTTGATTTCTCTCGTCAACAGGGCCTGATAAATATCCTCAGCAACACCTTTCATTAGGTGTGACACTTTTTCGTCTTCTTTCATCAGAGGATTTACCTCTTGGCAAAGTCCTAATACACCTTGTATGTAGGTCTGTGTACTCTCGCCTGAACGCTGGGCTCGGCATTTTAGTTGTTCTTCTGCCCTTCTGGTATATTTTTGACGGTCACCGAAAAGTCCACTTAGTCCATTTTTAAACGCTTCCCAGGAATCTAAGGCGTCTTCGTTGTTGACATACCACTGTCTCGCAGTACCGTCAAGAAAGAAATAAACGTTAGCCAGACACATCATGTCATCCCACTTGTTAAAGTTGGCTACTCGATCGTACTCTTTAAGCCATTTGAGAGGGTCTTCCCCAGGCGCTCCTCGGAAGGTCGATGGGCTCCTCCATTGCTGTAACGAAGGTGTTACTACAGCGGGCTTGGCTTCTTGCTCGGTCGGCATTTTTGTCCTCTTCCTACTATTTTCTTTTAACAGTCCGAATTCGGGGGATAATCCTCTTAACCGGAGGCTCCTGCGAAGGTTGTCGCTATTATCCACGTTTGACGTAATTGTACCCCGCGCTTCCACCAAACTTGTCACGGAGTTCGAAAGAAGTACACAGTTCAATTAAACAAACAATTAGATTTATTCTAACGCTTGGAGCTCGATACAACACTGGACTGAGAACATCCCCAACTGGCGATGAACTCTGCTTTTATACACTTCGGAATATTCGAGAAATAACCAGTATGCACTCTAAAGAATGATCTGGATTCATCTAGAACCTAGAGAAACAATACATTAAAAACGGAAACAAAATTCCAGTCTTTGGATAAATCTGCCGGGGCCGGGATTCGAACCCGAGAAAGTTCAGTCCAACGCTCTACCAACTCGGCTATCGGGACTTGTAGCAAATTATGCGTGTGGCAATATTTATTTAATTTAGGATCCTTATAGAGAGATAAAACAGATGGAAAATTTCAATCAGTACATTACTTGTTTGTGGAGATTTTGATATAATACAAAAAAAAATCCATGGCATACAGAATTTATATAAATTAGTATTTTGTATATAAAAACTATTTAAAATATATATCCCGAGCTTAAAAATAAATTAAAAAACAAAATACAACACTAACTTTAATTGACATAAAAAGAACTGAACTATCTTTATCAATGTGAAAGCATGATTTGATAAAATAATTACAATCTTACGACCACCTGCTTCCTCAATACATTTTGAGCCATCTGTCTGTTTTGCTTATTCACTAATGTCTATTCCTATTTGATGTGCTATTACCCCTAGCACTGCTTTTGCTTGGCCCGTATTACCCAAGTTCAATTTTCTGCAATGTAATTTAATGCAGTGAAGCCGATTGACTACACTTAAAAATGTTAAGATAAAAACACATGAAATTGCAAAACAGCTCTGAGTGGGCCCTGTATCAAAATTCTTTTGGAGGACATTTTTTAGATATGAGCACCATGTTAGAGGGATTGTAGTAACACTTATTGGGGCCCTGCATCATTGATATGGCGGTAGTTACATCCCTGACAAACGCGTACCGTAATAACTTCAAGTGTTTTGTTAACAAATTACTAATAGAATCTGCTTAAGAAAGTTATAAAATAAAGTCAAATCTTAAAAAACAAAGTAAAGTTCACAAATATTGATATATATCAGAAAATCTTTATTTTTCCATTTGTTTTTCAATAGTAACATCAAATGAAAGGTACTTACGTATTATCGCAACCTATTGGCGACATTGTATAAAACGAAGCACATGATTGTCAATTAAGCGCGTACAACAAATGCGAAAATGGGGGATCGCCAACTTTGCGAGTTACCTTGAACATTGGCGATTGCTGCGATAATACGTAAGTATCAAATGAAATATAAAATTTGTCTAAAACAGAGAAAAAACATTTTTATTAAAAATCATGTCGATTAATTTTGCCAAATTAAAAGTTCGCCATGCAGAAAAAAAATATTGTGTTAAAGGTTCAAGTATAGTACAGGGGGCACTTCGTATTTGACGATTTTTCTTCGGATTTGGCGATTTTTATCTAAATGTCATGGTGAAATGTCGAATTCATTCTAAAATAAATAATTCCGAAAGAAGTACCTTGGTGACCGCTTTTAGTCGCCAAAAAAAAAAGGACTGCGCCAAATGGCCCATTCCAAACATTGAAAACATATCGCGGGATCTTTTGATTTGAGGTAAAGGGTCAACGGAAAAAAAGTAGTTCCTAAAAAAAAATAATAAACGTGAGCATTATATCATGAATTAATTTAAGATTATTGGAGGAAGATAAAATTGGAGGAAAATTTCAATACTCTATATTCTAGAGATCAGCCGGCCAGTCTTCTATTATCGTCAAAACTATTAGGAACTTTAACAACTATTTGGCAGGAAAATAAGTAGCGTACAGATGTCAAATATAATTTTCAAGAATTTAAAAAAAAAGAGAAATAAATTTAGCTTAAAATTATAAAAAAACACGATGTAAATTATAAGCAAAATCGTAAACATCACGTGTTAAAGCTATCGGAATGTTGCCAAACCTACAAAAAAAATTTGAGTTGTTAAAAGAATAATTTTAAGAAAAAGATTTATTCGAAAATTAGACTCAATTATATGTATCAAAGAACAAAAAAACAGATAAATCTGACAAACAATACACACAACCATAGTAGAAATATACAATAATTCGGAAAAAACTATGCGTAAAGTTTAAATTTTCGTATTCAGAGCGAATCGTGACATCGTATGACGTCATAACACTAAAAAATCACTTAAAAATTAAATTAAAAAAATTTAGAGTAAATTTCGAAATAAAAAGTACATAAGATCCTGACCAGAGTCAAATTCAACGTTGTGTCAAAATTTCAGATAAATCCATGCAGAACTTTTTGAGTTATGTGAGCATACACAAACCAACACAACATTTATATATATATAATAAGTAAAAGCAACAAATAACTTGGAAAAAGAATAATATAGCTATTTGAAGTTACAAAACAAAGTACGAGAGTGTTTTGTGTTTGGCGGGAAACATTAGAAAAAAATATCACTAAATCATAATGTCATATGAATTTAGTCCATTTTGTAATATTTTACATTTTAAAACAAGTAATATAAAAAAACTTCCTTATTAGGTCAACAAAGAAAAATTTTACTTAAGTTACTTTTATTAAATATAAATTTGTATACACATATGACGGAATCACAATATTATGTGGCAAAAAAAATTTGTGCAATATAGCGTTGTATAATTATTTAAATCACAATATGGCTGGCACTAATAAGAAAAGAATTACTAAACCTAAAAGTATACAAAAACACGAAGCTAAAGGATAGACGAATAAACTAAACTTAAATCTAATACTATAACTATAAAACTATATACACTCTGTCGCAAAAAATATATGCACCCAGAAGAAATCAAGCTACAATCACGAAACTCGGCAAGAATGTAGTCTGGTAAGAGATATGCAAATGATTAAAATTTCGAAGCCAATGAGACAAGGCTATGTGCTATGCGCATATTAGTTGCGCAACTGGGAGAGTTTTAAAGCATGAGTACGAGCGCCGTACGGCTATCCAAACGAATCTGATGACTTTGATAGACGATATTGAGACTTAGGATGCCTCTAAGACGTAACCGGCGGCAGTACCAGCAGCTGACGGACTTTGATAGGGGCCGTATAATAGGCCTCAGAGAAGCAGGTTGGTCGAATAGACGTATCGGCCGCCACCTCGGTCGGAGCGATATGGTAGTTGCTCGGTGTTGGCAACAGTGGATCACAGAAGGTAGAGTGTACCGTCGCGGAGGGTCAGGACGTCCCAGGAACACAAATGATCGCGAGGATCGTGCAATCAGAAGAGTGGCCACTTCGGCACCAACAACGTCGCTAGCATCGATTCAACGCAACTTACCTCCTTCCAGACATCCAGTGCCATCAAGAGAAACCATAAGGAGACGACTGACCGAAGTTGGCTTGAGGAGCCGACGTCCGCTAAGACGCTTACCACTGACCCCACATCATAGGCAGTGTCGACTGGATTTTGCCGACCTCGGGCAACTTGGAATGTGACAGACTGGAGACGTGTCATCTTCAGTGATGAATCCCGATTCAGTCTCAGTGCTGATGACCACCGCACACGTGTCTGGAGGCGCACCGGCCAGCGGTCCGATCCGGCATTTATTGTCGAGCGGCATACAGCAATTTCACAAGGTGTGACAGTGTGGGGAGCAATTTCTTGGGACACACGATCATCTTTAGTGGTCCTTCAAGGCACTTTGACAGCTCGCAGATACGTGGACGATATTTTAACGCCGATTGTGCTACCCATGCTATCAAGTCGCCCAGGTGCCATTTATCAACAGGATAATGCTCGTCCACATACTGCGCGACTCTCCCAACAATGTCTTCAAGGATATGACGTCCTACCATGGCCTGCCAGGTCACCAGATCTTTCGCCAATAGAGCATGTCTGGACGCGCTGGGAAGGCAACTGCAGCCGTCCCGAGATACAGGAGAATTAACTGCGCAGATGCAAAGACTATGGCAGGATCTTCCACAGGGGGTCATAAGTGATCTAATTGAATCGATGCCACGCCGAATTTCGGCTTGTATAGCTGCCAGAGGTGGCTTTACTACTTACTGATTTTTAACCTTTTGCAAGCTGTAACCGCTTAATAAAATGATATTTTGTTCTGAATTTTTAATCATTTGTTTATTTTCATATACACTACATGCATACAAAATTTCGTGAATGTAGCTCAATTTCTTCTGGGTGCATATATTTTTTGCGACAGAGTGTATTTATAATATATATTTAGTCACGAAACAAAAACTAGAAAATATACTGAAAATATTTAAAGCACTAAAAAGAATTTAAAGAATATAAAATAATAATGTAAGCAAATTCGAAAGTTAGCGCACAACCATAAGGGTAGAATGATTGGCTGTTATTGTTTACTTGATCGCACATGGCAAATCACATGATAAACGCTGATCGCAGCGCCCTCTATTAATGAATCGAGCCCAATTTAGAAAAATAATTTGTAATTATTTTGTGTATGTCTTAACAGTTTAATAATAATATAATTATTTGCAAAATATTATTTTATAGCAAATGATTTATTTTGTAATTTATTTTTTGTATTTATTGTAATTTTATTTGTAATTTTAATGTAAAATGCTTTTTTGCAATAATGTGATCATTTTAGGGAACACCGAATCATAAGTGAGATTGCATTTTGCCCGTGATGACACCGGTGTGATCTTAACTCGGGTGGCGGTGGTAGCCTAGTGGCCAAGGTAATGGACTCGTGGCCGGCGTATCATGAATTCGAGTCTAGTGCCGCTGAGCACTCACCGTGTAGGGGAGCGATGCACTTTAAATCGGTCGAGAGTTAAAACCTCCTCCCGTTGGTGTGATGTGGTAGTTAGAGACGGGGTATCAGCTTAGGTATCGTTCTTGTTACTTGAACATGATTCAAAATTGCGAGGTCCAATGGCAAAAAGCTCTCGTATAGCTGAACAGTGCGACGTTAGTTTTCTGTCACTCACTCACTCACTCACTCGTGATCTTAATTTGGAACTTGAAAGGATTATAAACTGCAAATTTTGGTGTATTTTTATTACAGTAATGACCACGGCCGTTTTGACCTCCCCGGTGCCCTCAGCACTTAAAATTGAAAAGATGGTACTATGTCCCCTTAAAACAAGAATAGGTAATAAATTTTTTTTAAAAAAAAAGTTGACATCAAATAAATTTTAAAATGGAAAAATTTGAAATGTTAAAAAGTTTTTAAAAAGTATCGGTGGGCCTCATGTTTGACATGCTTAATCTATGGCGATAGAATAAAAATAAATATTCATTCACTTCTCTTCCGATTTTGTGAAACACATTTTTTAAAGTAATAATATTATCATTTCGTTTTTTTATTTGTTAAATTCATTAATGTTACTTTTACCTCGTAAAAAATCAATAAGAAAAGTAAAATCCTTAAATTAAAAAAGTATTATGTTTTGAAACGAAGTGAAAAATTTCACTTCTGTGGCAGTAAATAAAAACTTAGAATACTTCTGCTAGAATTATGCCGGGCTTGAAATAACATCAGCTTGAAATTTATTTACATTTTTAAGGACACAAATATGGCTGAAAATAATACTGATGATAAAGAGCAATTCAGTACAGAAAATCTAAAGGATCCTGCTGGAATTGATTTCTTTCCAGAGCGAAGAGGTGATAAAATATCTCGTGGTTGGTTTCGTGTGCTGTTCTTTGGCGAACGTCATGATAATCTGCAAAAACTCAAATGCGAAAGACAAATTCACAATATTGTTAGTGAAAGTAAGTGTATAATTTAATAGGAAATAGAGTATTAAAGCAGTATATAAAAGCATTTGGTAAAAATTGGGATGTTTAAATCATAAGTAGAAAATGAAGTTGACATCTCACTTTCCACAACTATAAAAAAAATGCGAATTAATTTTTGATGTAATATAATTGTTCTATTATATTGTAATTAATTCAATAGCCCAGTAGATATGTTGTTAATTAATTAAACAAATCACAGGTTAAAATGTAGATTAGTGTGCCCCTTGGTGAAGTAATGTTTTTGAAAACTGTGCTTTCAGTGGTTCCCACACTGTCTGTCGTTGCAAGTGTTTGATAGAAAGAATATCGATAGTTTCGACCGTGTATTACAAAATGGGAAATTTCAAACAAAATGATATAAAACAAATTTAAATATTTATAAAAGATAATTATTGGAATTAAGTGCACAAATGGAACATTTTATAACATTAAGAATTATACCACTTCTAAAAATCAAAGATTTACTTTATGTGACAATTTTCATTCTGAGGAACAATAAACCTTTTTAAGAATACTGCACACTAAATTGCTAGTCTGTACATTCTTTTTTCATTTGAAATTGGGTAGCTGAGTAGCACCAGACTCTGTTTAGAGGGGCATGTTTAATCAATCTAGGCCCAAAGCCCTACCAATGGTGCGGGGAGAGAGAGTTTATGGCGGAAGTGCCTACTCTGATGTCATCCATGCCACTTGATGGTGACTCTAAATTACAAGGACCATCGTCAGTAACCCTCTTGATGCTTCAGAGTGTGATGTAAAAGAAAAATCAAATCCATATGAAATTTAAAAATTATCATGAATTTGGTATTGAATCTCAAAGGAAGTGGTTTTGTTATACTTGAGAAACTTGTACTCTGAGACATTATATTATCAAGTAAATAAAATCACAGCTGGTTTTTCAAATTCCCATATTTGTTTTCATTCAAATTTTGTTCATATCTAATCTCTCTTCAATTATTCTTTCTCACAGATCTCCTAATATGATGCTTATTCTTTCATTTGCAATATTTCCAAATAAATTTAACAATCAGATTCTTCTCAATAAAATACATGTTGTTTTTGCAAACTGAACATTTGATACTAATTATAATCAAACTTTTAACAATGCATCATTGTATCACAGTTATTTTCCCCTTGTGCTCCAAAAATCCTTTTAGAAATGGAATGTAAGTTATAAATCTAAACAGTACTTTTCATAAAAAAACTGATTACAAAGTCCAAAAAGAAAAAGTTTTACAAATTTGCAATTAATATCAAAGCTGAAATCTTAATAAAGTTTTCAACAAGGACAACAATGTGTTTGTTCTGAAAGGACAAACATTTTTTCTTTTTAAAAACATCTATTGATTTTAAATAACTAATAACATAGAGAACATGTAATCTTATTGGAATAGGTCAGCATTTCATTGAATCTGGGTTACCAAAGTAAACAGTGCCAGAATGAAATTATTTCATCTTGAAAGTAAAAAACATAGCCAAATCCAAAGGACAGACTTATATGCACTCTAAATTAAATTTTAACATTCTTAGCAATCTTAATACTGTGTCTTGACTTCTTAATTTAACATTTACAGCATATAATTGAGGAGCAAATAGTTTCTTTTAATTCAAATCATTAATTGTTAATATGGATTTACTTTATAATGTGAATTTGTAATATAATTTATTGATTTTTTGTGTGTGTAGAAGTGTATGGAATAACAATATGTGGAGCTGAAACAAAAACATAGAATGGAGTGAACGGTAATTAATATAGATGACCTTGGGTGAAATATTTATTGTACATGTATTGATTATATCTATTACTAGAAATTGCAATAGGAAGCAACATGCAAAATAAATTGGATTTTACCTTGTTGGTCATAGCCCTTTGTAAGGATCGAATAAATTAATTTGTGCTAAAAAATGATAAAAGCTGCATTTTTATGAAATTAAGGTTCTTCAATTTTAAGCATTTTAAATTTGACAGTTTTGTAATCTAAGGCTACATCATACATAAATTAAATTTTAAAGAATGTAGTTAATGTTCAAATCACTTTGAAAAATTATAAACATTTTAGTAACTAAAAATCATGCATTTATTCTTTTTCTTTAAATTTGTCAACTGTGTAGAATTTGTATAAGTTTATTAAATAATAAATTTCATGTATAGAAGCATTATAATGAATTTAATAAAAATAGAGCAATGATTTCCGATTAAATAAAATTTGTAATGATTTATTTAAAAAAAATTAAAAGGAAAGAAAAAAATATTTGCTCCCTTCAAAAAATAGCTGGAAAAATAAAACGTGCAAAAAACATATGATCATTTTACTTTAAATCATATTGTGATACATCAACTTATTAGGAAATTGAAATTTTTCTTTTATCTAAACATTACATTTTTTACTAAACTCTGATTAATGGTGTGGTTAACAGCAAACCATTTCAAAGTAAGCTTACCACTACACCTTCCCTTGAAACTTTTCCAAATAATTATAATTAATAAAGTAATTCATTTAAGATTTGAATGAGTTTTTATTCTGATATCTCTTACCTATGTTAAGTCCATTTCAACACTTCCAACAAATAACTGATTGTGCTACCAAAAATCATAATTCATTTTACTGCCTTCCAATTCATTCTGTTTAACTCACCACTGATACATTCTCCCACTCTATTGGGGATTAAGTATTACCCAGCTGTTGAAACTGCATTGTATACCTCCTAAATATATATAATGATTGAATTGCATTAACATTCAGTTTCTTTCAAAGATATTAACTGATGCCAAAAATAAAGGAAAAAATTTATATTCAAAGACGAATATAATTCTTAAAAGTACATAATTACATATGCAGCAAAACAAAATTATATAATCATATAGGGTAGTTACATATATTTGCACTGTCGATCAATTTCGTTGCGTGAAAAGATATCATCAATTCAAAAAATGTTGTCTGTTTTTTGTGTTTACTATGTTTGAACATGCTCAAGAATGTTGCTATTAGCCATATATATTTTTTAGATTTGATGGAATTGGTAGCTATAATATGCAAATATCTCCTATGCAGTATACAATTATGTGTTTTTTTTTATCTAAATTATGTAAGATATTCTCACATTAAATGAGATCAACAAATTTATATTTGTTTATTGAATTTAAGCAACATAACAGTTGGAGAAATAAATTTTATTTAAGGAATAACACACAAATGCTTATCAACATTTTAAAATGAAAATTTAATTACAATAAGTTATTTTTCTTATGAAACAAATAAAAGCTATCTCTAAATTTAATATGCTTATAAAAATAAATTACTTAATCTATTCATTTTAATACAATATATTGTACAAATTTGAGCATTTGTTTTGAAATAAATTTAAGGTGATCAAAAAAAATCTGTACAAATGCTGTAAAATTTGATAAAAAGTTCGTTGAATAAAAACTTATATTACACTTATTTAATTTCATGTCTGTTCATTTCCAGTACTATGTAATTTTAATTTATAAATTAAAATTTCTTTTGTTGATTGTTTTAAAGAAATTTAGAAGACAGAAACAAAATTATTACAGGATTTTATTTTTATTGCATTTGTATTTGTACTCTTTATTTTTATGGTTTTACTAAAAGTGTTTAACATTTTGAATTATACATTTGAAAACTACTATTAATGAGAAAATTTCGTTTTTAATATTGTTTATTCTTAATTTTTATTCATTTCTTATCATGTGAAGCATTTTAGAATTGTAACAAGTTTAGTACTCACAAAAAATTTCTTTACCTTTTCATATTTAATACTTTCATTTATTTTACAGTAAGTATTATTTATTTTTCTAGGCCCACTTATAAAACTAATGATGGATGCCTTAAAAACTACTGGCTGGTATGATTTTTTAAAAATATTCCTTGCACATATTTTATTTGAAAATATAATTTATTCTGATAATTAAAGAATCTTGAAAAAATTATTTTGAGACTTATAACTAAAATTATATTTCCTACAAGTCTATAGCATAAGCCTGATAATTTAAACATAGTTTAAATTTTAAAGGTGATTTTTTTTAAATCATTTTTTTTATTACCGTATTTTCCTGTATATAATCTGTGGATTATGTGTTAAAAAAGTTCCACATTTCGCTGTGCGTATTATACGCCACCGCGGATTATCTGAGATAAAACATTCTTCATCAGAAAAGCTAATAATAAAGTTTTGAAAGAAATGCTGTTTATGTTGTATAAAATAAATAATAGATGGCGCTTTCATGACTCAGATGACGTATGTCAGCCATAACTAGTTTTTGTCCAATTACATTCAAAAACGAATTCGGTTCCTCGGAGGGAAAAAACAGTTACGAGTCGCTGGCGCCATTTCCAATTTTCTCTTGAGAGCTATTGCGTCCTTTGAAAGTTTTCATCATGTTGAAGCGAAAGCGTTAAGTTACACTGCAAACTTCAAGTTAAAAGTTATAGAGAAGGCTACCAAAGTCGGAAATCGGGAAGCTGCAAGGTTTTTCAACGTTGACGAATTGAATATTCGTTTGTGGAGAAAAAACAAGACCATCTTTGAAAATTGTGATCGACGTTAAAGAGCCGATAGTCGTGGAAAATCTCACAGGCCAGAATTAGAGGAAGAAATAAATAAATGGATTTTAAAAGAAAAGCAGTCTCTATCTTAATTTTTTTGCTGTTAACTTGCTAAATTTTAAAAAAAGAAACATTTTTTCCGCGTGCAATGTTTTGTTTAACAACTCAAACATAGATGGCAGTAGCAAAGAATTTTTTTGTTTTATTGAGATTATCGTAAAAAATATTATCATACATATTTAAAGAAAAGTTTCATAATAATTTTTTTTCTGTACAATTTCTTTTATTTTTAATTACATTGTGTATTTTTTTATCTTATATGACACTCATTATTGGCAGTTTATATTTTTGGATTATTCGCCGTAAAAACTGCCGCGGATTATACGTCGCTGCGGATTATACAATGTTTTTTTTTTTTACTCGAATAAAAGGCTTTGTGGATAATACACCGCTGCGGATTATATACAGGAAAATACGGTACTTAGATATTGTTATCTGCTTTGACTGTTTAATTTATTGCAAATTTATACTTGCTTTGAAATACTTTTAATTAGAACACATAGCTGATCATCTTTTTAAGTTAACCTATTCCTTTTTGTATGTAAATAAATATATATATATATGTGTGTGTGTATATATATATCACATTATGTATTTATATTGATATAAATCACATTGTATATAATGGAAATTATAATGTTTGTTAATTAACCCTTTCTAATGAGGCATAATATTGTTGCATAGATTGGGTTTGTGGATTTTATGCTATCAGAGTCTTGAAGAGCAAATCAGTTCTTTAAAGAGCAATAAAAATTTATTGTAGAGAATCTTAAAATACAGGATATGCAGCATTATATTTGGCTTAATAAATCCCAGAAGGTTTTCACACCTTCTACAGTATTCTGACACAATAATCAGTGTCTAAAAACACAAGTATGTAATGTTAAAGACTATTTGCAAGCAACCTCTTGTATTGCCAATATTTTGCCAAATTTCCATTGAAATGCTATCATTAAATAAAGGATAGCATTGCTGGAAAATATTGCAATTTTTTATCATAAAATAAATACGATAGAAAGTAATATTAACGTATCAAACATCCAGGTATGAATTATTTAAACTGTTTTAAGATGAAATTAAGCATTAATTGCATAATATTCATGTAGGTTGAAATCACCTTAGATTATTTTACACCAAGAGATCGAAATTTGTGACCTTTGAGCACAAAATATATAATTTTCATAAAAACTAAAATTGAATCACTTAAAATTATTTTAAAAATGGGATCAGAATAATATAAATTTGACAATGAACTTAAATGTACTGCAAATAAATGTTATTTTATGATTATATTGTACATCTCTAGGATTAAAAGAATCTCTCCTGTTTACTACAGTCAGAACAAAAAGTTGACTTACGTCAACATTTATGTCTGAAAGACTGATTAAAGCACGAGAAAATGGTAAATGTATTGATTCTGAATTCAATTTGTATGATCATATAGATTTTCTAAAGCCACTTTACAATTATATGTTCATCTGAAGTGGATTTATTTGCTTCAATTCATGTGTGGCTAACTTATGGCAATGTTATAAAAGAATGAAAACAAAAAATTTTCTTCCTTTTGCAGTGTGATAGATTTAAATCGACATATCTCCTGTGAGCCTTGCAGCAAAGTGGTGACTGGGGGTTATGATGCTGAAATGAATCAAATTGTTGTATGCCAAAATACTGCAACTTCCAAAGCTGCAATCCATGGGGCCTTAGCTCATGAAATGGTGCATATGTTCGACTTCTGTAGAGCTCATATTGATTTCAAGAATGTTGATCATTTGCTTTGTACGGAGGTAGATTTTGCTTGAATATTTGTAGAAGATACAAAGGAATAAAACACTAAAATTGCTTGATTTTATATTTTTCCCAAGATCACTTGGATTACAGCATTCTGATTTTTTATGTAATTCAATTAAAAAATTAATCAATTTTTCTTTGCATAAAATATATTTGTTCATGGAATTGTTTCTATTCCTATATGTTTCTATGGAATTGTTTTTATTAGTACCTCAATAACTGATTTAATCATTCTTTTTTATAATGGAATTTTTAATTTAAAGAATGAAAGGTGTACTAGATGACAAATTTTATGTTTACAATAATTAATTGTATCTAATTATTTCTATGTTTACCCTAATTTTATCCTCAAGCTGATTTAAAATTCCCTTACTATTTTATCAGCAATTTTCATGAGAGTTTGAAGCATTTGGTAATATTTCATGATTTTTTATCAAAAAAGATTTGTTAATTTCTCCTTTTAAACTTATGTTTCATTCTAAAAAAAAATGGATACATATTAATGATAGCTATTTTTACGAGATTTATCTGACTCCAATAGATCTGTTCATTAATAAAACTTACTTCAAATTTTTTAAATGAGTGTGTTAATTAAGTTTTAAGTTTTTTAGTTGCTACTTAAATTTTAATTTTTGTCATATTTTTTTATTTGTATTTAATTAAAAGCTATTACTTTATTCCAGTTTTTTAAAAAAAAAACAGTTTTGCATCAGTTTGCCAAATTAGGAGAGTTTAATTGGATAATGCCAGAACTTTTTCGTGCTAAAAATAAGATATTTGTCTTGATCATTTTAAATGCTATTTAGGCGGAGATTCCTTTCGAAATATTTTTTAAGAACTCTCAATTTTCTATTTAAAGTTTTATCTATTAATTAAATATTATTTTATAACAAAAAATATTACAATTAGCCAATTAGTTTTGAATAATTCCAGTTGTGTACTTTTTTCTCTTAACATTAAAAATCTTTTTAATCTCCAAATTTTAAACTTGCATCAAATGAATGGTAAATGAGAGGGGGCTTTGTATTGACTTAAAGAAAAGATTGGTGATTTTCATTATTAAGCAGTTTCATATGATGAAAGTTTTTTTCCAACTTTTAGTAACAAGGAAGAGAAGTACTCTGTTCACATTAATTAAATTATTTTGTTCTTGTATCAAGTCTTAGTTAAAACTGTATTTATTTATCACCCTTGTTCTTCTGGCATTTTTAGCATGCAATAGTTTTCCACTGCATTGTAACAAATATAATCTGTGCATGTTGTATCTACAGCAAAATATTTTACAAAGTTTTAATGGTTTAAATCATAGCATTTTAAAATTATATCCAACAAAAAATATTTCATTGTATAGTTATATTTATTGTGCAAGTAAATATTTTAAAGACAGTTTTATATATATAGCCTAGGTTTTATTAAGAAAAAATAATCTTTCCAATTGTTTAATTTCAAATTCTGTATTATAAGAATTTAAATATCTTTTGATGTGTAACATCTCTCCTCTCGGTTGTTATTGATGGAATTCTAAGACACAGGTAATGAGATTTCAAGTAATTAGAAATAACAATTAATGCTTTAGTTTCAATTTGATTTCTTAACTTCTGTGTTATGGTTAATAGGTTTACATTCAATCCATTGACTGTACCTTGATTGCCAACAAGCAAAAATAAATAATTTATAATATCTGTATAAATTCTGCTGAAATCTATTATTTTTTCAATGTTCTTAAAATATGAAGAAAATCTTTTTCAAATTATCTTATATATAATTTATTATATTGCTAATTATTCATAACATGATTAGAATATGAAGATTTTGCATAAAATAAATATAATAAATGAGCTGAAAAGTTAATTGAGGATTTTATTTTTAAATATCTTTGAGACTGTGTAATATCTTTGTAAAAAAAAAAAAAAGTAATATCTACATAATTAAAAAGGAGGAAAAAGAGACATGTTATAATACAATGAGAGTGAGTTTTTTGTCAACTATATTGTGGTGTGAAGTGTTTGAGTAAATATTACAGTCAAGGCAATATTTAACAGTATTATCAACTTGGATCTCTGTTTTATTCCTTTTGTATCTTTTTGAAATTTTTTATTTTCAAATTGTTTCTTTATGAGGGTAAGTTATTTTAATGTTGATTTCGTCTTTTTATGTGCTTCAGATTAGAGCTGCCAATTTAATGCACTGTTCTTTTCTGAGTGCTTTAGTGATGGGTACAGCCTCTTTAATTCGAATAAGGAAACAACACAGAGTAAGTTATTGTAGTTGTTATTAATATTAATATTTATTCACAATGTAATTTTAACTGAATTAAAAATTAATTAGTTGAATATCATTACATATAGAAAATACTGTTGGACCTCCATATAACAAACCTCTTTTTTGTGGACTTTTTCCTGGAAGCAGGCACATATTACTATTTTCTTCATAAAATAACCTCCAAATAGCGAAGTGCATTTTCCATTGCATGAATTATTTTTTTTTGTTCATTTTATGGTGATCAATGATCTTGAATTGATTTTACCAGGTGCCTAACTCACCTAGAGCAATAAAATTGCTGTAATTTTTTAAACAAACTCAAATAAAATTAATAGATTTTATCAGTAATTAAATTTAAGGAGGCATGTAGTAATGTATGCTTAAAATTACTGGTTATAAAGTAATGTAAAGTAAAGTAATGTATATATAAATTACTTGTTGGCTTAAAATTATAGAAAATGACAAAATAAAATTAATGAATTTTTGTAATAAAATTATTTTTTAAACTTGAAAATATGTATTCCTGGACAATACTTTTTTTCCCTTCTTGTTTTCCATACAGATTTCTTTTTGATAGGTAAGATATATGAAGTAAATAGATATCAATTTACAAAAAAAAAAGTTATTAATTACTTGTTTTAAGCAATACATAGTGCTTATAAATTTTCAATTTGTTTTATATAGTTTCTATAGTATATTAAAAGATGAATCTCTATTTTTAACAAATTTTCCACACCACAAACTTTTTTCGGTATTTAGCGACTTTGTTAAATAGTGGTCCGACTGTAGTTTAATTCCATTGTAAGTCTTGAAAAATTCATTCGTTTAAATTTTCCAATTGCAGAATTCTGATATATATAACAATCTATCATTTCCTTTTATAAAAGGAAATTGTAATAAACAGAAACTTCAGATTACTTTTGTGTATTAAAGTAACTCAACATTGTATCCCATTAGTTAATTATGTTAATGTTAATTATTTTTCTAAAAATTTTGTTAATGAGTTTGACCAAAAAAAAGGTCAAACTAATTCATTAATTTGTGAAAGAATTAAAGAAATAAAGGGTGCTATATAGAAATCAGTATCTAGTGCTTTTTATTTCTAATTACAAGTTAATTTTTTAAGAATCATATAAATTCCAACCTAAGATATTTGCAAAAATTATGCTGAAAAACATTGAAATTTAGTTTGTTTCAATTAATAATCAATTTAAAAAGAAACATGTAAAAAAATGAGGATTTATACAAGTCAATAATGTATGACTGTTTAGTTTTAAATAAAAATCATTAATTGTGTGATTAAATTGTATTCATTAATAGTAAGCAGGTGGCACACACCTAGCAGAAACTAAACAAAACTTTATAGGTGTAAATGTATTAGCAAAACATAAGGGAATTTGTTTATCCTTATAAGCTGTATAAAACTTTTTTAAAAAAGGAAATTTGATAGATTTTTTAGTCTAAATGTACAGACATCTGAATTTCATTCTGTATTCTACAAATATTGCAATTGACTGTAGTTTCTGCAATTGAATATGTTTCAAAAATAGAAAATATTGTGGATGGGGGACCACAAAAACTGTCTTGTAACAGATTTACATAATTCATCAATATAGGGTCAGTTGTAGTTTATTCTTTTAATGTTTTAACATTGTTCAATACACAAATTTGCTTACAGTGTGCATTGACAATAATATTAATATTTTTTATGTCAAACGTAGATTGGAATTTCAAAATTTGAAATTAGTAATTAGCAGTTTGATGTATAAAAATTAGCATATGATTTGAGTACATTTAGTCATTGCTTTAAAAGGTTATAGAAGCATCAAGTAAACTTTTATAGTCTTATTAAATCTTAAGAGCAAATTTCTATGTCCAGAAGTTTTTTTTTTTTTTTTTGTCTATACCCTTGAAATTATTTATTATACCCATGAAAAACCTCATTTTTGACAACTAAACTTTCCTTCAGGTTTCTGGTTTACTAACCACTATCAAACACACTTTGTAATTTTAAACTATATTCAAATGAGGAAAACAACACTTGCTGTCTCTCTGTTTCTTTACATGCCAACGTGTTGATTGAAAGTTTTTATGTAGATACAAGATTCTGTGATGGAATTTTCGCATTTCAAATGTTAGAGTTATTTGAGTTATATTCAACAGATTTCTTTCTATGGTGTTGCATCTGAATGATGTCTGATGAGCCCATTCACTGCATTTTTTCAATTCCTACTATTAGTTCACATTCTCCCTATATATATATATACTTTTATTTATTTATATATCTTGCTCAAATTTTCTATCATTAATAAAATACTTTCTATTCATCCATTCAAGTTCAAATACATTTTTTAAATTTCTTGTGGATGACACTTGATGTTAAAACAGTTTTTTTTCTAATATTAATGAATTAATTAAATTAAAAAATGAATAAATAGTAACAAATAAAAATAATAGTCCAATAAAATGGAAAATTGCAAGGAAAATCACTTTCTATTTTGTCACTACCGGCTGATAACATCATCAGTCGGTACTGGGAGGCTCAACGTCAAATGGTCTAGAAGCCAAGCACGGGCGCTGGATAAATAAAATAAATAAATATTTGTCACTTAATGTTGTGATTCTGTCCTATTTTTATACATATTTATATTAATTGCAACAAATAAAAAGTAACTAAAATAAAATTTTTCTTTGTTGACCTAAGTAGGAATTGACTTAAAATTTTTTTTTCTTATTACTTGTTCATATTATCGTTTTTTCCAACCAAATGATAATGCAATGTTTGGCTAGCCTCTTTAAAAGCATTTTGCTCAATCAAAAAAGCCACCAACTATTTAATATTCTATGCATCTACATCTGAGAACTCTTTGTTATGCAAAGACCCAATGAGGCACAATTATATTGAAATAGACGTCATATTTGAATTAAGATACATTTTTTAAAAAGAAATGTATGCATATTATTGATACATTTATCTGATGTTTTTCTTGAACAGGAGTGCGTGAAGCGGAAGGCTTTGGCCTCTGTGATGGCAGTGCGAGAGCTTAGTGAGGAGGAGGCCAAGGCAGCTATGGAGAGAGTTTTTGAAAAATGCTACAATGACCTGGAGCCCTTGGGGCGGAGACTGAGGAGGAATTCCAGAGATATTGACAGAGCATACAGAGAGCGCTACCTCTATGGATATGGATACTCATGATCTTAGGAGATATTAGTTTTTTCTCCTTTTAAATGCAATTTGTAAACTATTAGGTTCTTTGAATATTTATAACCATTTTGTGAAAGTGTTAGATTATTTATTCTTTCCATTGTTAGTTCATTTGACATATAATAAAAGTGCTTTTCTATATCAACCTTTGGTGAATACAAATGCTACTACATTTTAATACATATATGGAAGAAATAAATATTTATATACATCTAGATATATATATAGTTTACATGATTTTAATCTGTATTCTAAATATATTATGAATATTTAATTGTGATATATTTTAAGTAAAATACCCAGTAACTTATTGGGTGCTCATGGGATGGAACTCAGGAGAATAAAAATATTCATTCTGTTGTAACTGAAGAATGAGGGGAAAATAATGAAATTTCATCACCTATAGTTTGTTACATATATTGCTTAAATACATTCTAATTAAATGGATTCTGTAGAATTTGATTGTAGTTCTTTGCAAATGATGTTGGATCTACAAGTTATAAAACTTGATTAAAAGTAGATTTTTGCCAATGAAAGTGCCTATGTATGTTGTTAAAGAGCTCCTTATGCGATATTTGCAAATTCTGTCCCTTAAACTTCAAGATCTTTGTCAATTTAGGACAAAGGAAATTTGAAAAACTAGCAAAAATTAAATTATACTCTGGTGTGTAACACTTAAGCAACAGGGTTTTTTTTGCTACCATTCCATGAGAAATCATCTGAGAAAGAGCATTTTGTACTGAAACAATGATGACAGCATAGTTGCGCAAAAATGAATACAATGTGTAAAGTATGGGATCACAAGAGAAAAAAAAAGCTTTATTGAACTCATAGTGTGGTTACACAGGATTGTCTGTCTAAGAGGAAGAACAACAAGCAGATGTTCCTTACTGCAGTGGTTGCTTTGCACCATATCTCTATACTCAGATTGTCTAACAGTTCTTGGGGTAAGAGCTCGTATTTCTCAATCAGTATCCATTTCAGTTATTGACTGTTCCCCAGAGGATGTAATTGGGCTGCAAGGCATTTTCTCAAAACATCCCACACATGTTCTATGGGATTTAAACCAGGGAGACCACCTGACCAATCCATTCAAGTAATACCCTCACTTTCCAATAGCTGCTGAACATCACAGTCCGGTGGGGTCATGTATTGTCATCCATCAAAACGAAATATGGTCCAAAAGCATCTCGTAACAGATGTACATGGGAAAGAATTGCCTCCTTACAATAGTGATCTCCAGTTACAGAACCTCTGCCAAAAATGTGGAGCTTAGTCGACCCGTTCATCATAATGCTTCCCCAGATGACCACCATTCACAGTCTCTTTCCATGATGTTACTGGGATGATGCCATGTCCCGACCTCTCTGAATCAACTGGCGTTGAGAATCTTTTGCCACTGAAATGACTCACAACTCCATTGGTTTTTGTTCTCCTTATGCCACTCTAAACCAGGGGATTCAACCTTTTTTCCCCGCCGGGACACATACCTAATACAGGTATTTTATGAGGGCTGCAATATGAGAATAATAGAAAAAAACAACACATATTACAAGACCAAAGTAGCATTGGTCAAAGTAAAAATGATCAAAATATTAAATGTTTTTGGCTTTTGTTTTAATACTATATTAATGTTTTTACTAAACACACACAAAATATTTACTTTTATTCATTTCTTAATGATTTATAGTGTAGTTTATATTTCATTTCAACCATGAGAGACCAAGCCTCTTGTCTGTGTGTGTTTACATTCTACTGTAAAAAAAAAAAAGCAAATTGATAGTTTTGATTGCTTGATTGATAGAATTTCCCACTACATTTATTGTACGTTGTTCTTAAGGCTGTTTTCGGTCAATGTGTGTTAAAGGATAGGGATGAAACGGCAAAGACATTTGTGGGCAGGAAAAAGCTCAAATAATAATAAAATTTTTTATGGATATAAAGAAAATAATTGTTTAAAGGATAGTGTTTCTTGAATTTTGATTTTTTGGAAAATTACACAGTTTTCAGCATTTTTGCAAAATGAAATTTGACTTTTCTATGTTAAAGTATAGGAGGTGGAAACGCAAAAGACATTTTAACAGATTTTTTTTTTTTTTTAGAGTTGAATTAAATAGTATATAAGAAAGCAAGCTTCCCTCTTTGGACTAGTGTAGCCAGAATTAAGTTTTATGTTTTTCTTAATTAACTTTTTTAAAATTTTAAGTTCATTCTGAATTATTTTTGGCATAGTTAGGACTACTCAAACTGATGGCACCACCATCGTTTGAAAAGCGAATTTATTCTTGGCTACGAATACTTATTTTTGGCGATATCTTTCTGAAATATAGTCGCCAGCTGAAATTATGGTAACTTGCAAATTGTGACAAATAGTGGACAATGGAAAAGGTTTATGATGTACAGAGATTTAACATCTCAAATCTGACGAACTTTCCGATTTAGGAAAGTTTTAAATATTTTCTGCATGTGTGCTTTAAAAAAAATCGTTTATAATTATACTGCTTAGATTTTTTTTTTTTTTTTGTCATTGAAGGAATGTCTGTAAGAATATTTAAATTCTGCGAAATGACTTAACGAAGAATGAAAGTATACTTACTTTATACTTGATCGAAAGTTGTGAATTAACTCACAATAAGAACACAAATTACTACTCCTTACTCACAAATTAAAATTTTAATCTAATTATTGTAATGCAATTATTATTATTATATTATTATTTTCTTTTTAATTAAAAAAAAAAATTTCCCATCGATTTTATATTTGACGTAAAACTTTACCATAAACCATTGGAACAATTATTAACACAAAATATTGTTTTCTAATTTAATTAACAGAAACTTATTTTTTCAATTAATTATGTTCAGATTCTAAGCCGCACCCCAAATTCTCAGCACATTTTTGTGAAAAAAAATAGTGTAAAATATATTATCGATATATGATATATTTACGGAATGAAAAGTGGCTGCGATACCCTAGTGGTAAGGTAACATACTCGTGGCTGGCGTATCATGAGTTCGAGCCTAGTACCACTGAAATTCTGTCGTGTAGGGGAGCGATGAACGTTAAATCTGAGAGCTCAAACGTCCTCTCATTGGTGTGGTAGTTAGGAGATGGGAGGTGCAAGCTCAGGTGTCGTCCTTGTCACTTGACTATGGTTCAAAGTTACGAGGTCCGTCACCAAAAGCCCTCGTGTAGCTCATCAATATGACGTTTATATTCAATCACTAACTAAACGAAATAAAAAAAATAATAAAGGTGAATTAATAAAAAGTGAATAATTAATTTACTTTACCAGCATTAAAAACTTTTTTCAGTCTTCGAATCTAAGCTGCACCAGAATTTTTGTAGCCTAAGCATCCGGAAAAAAAGTGCGGCTTAGATTCGAATAAATATGGCAATATCGCGATTTTAAAGTCTCTCTATCTTTAAATTTTTGCCTTTTTTCTATTAAAAAATACTGTCTGGCATTTTCTGTCATTGAACATTTTCAATAACTTGATGAAGTTCTTGACTAAATTTTTAACATAATAGAAGTTGGGATTTTTCTTTGTGCATTACATTTTACACATATAAAATTTAGAATTAATGTTAATTCAAATTTTATCCATTTTAGTTAAATATATGATAAAAAATTTTAAGTAGTAAAATTTTATTATGAATTCTTTATGGAAAAAGAAATATGTTGGGCATTACGATATGAACATATATTTATTGCTCATTGAGTTTTTATTTTATTACTATAATTAAAATATTGATTTTTATTACTAGTTCATTTTTGAATTAGAAAGTAAAGCATTCAGAAAAAGATATATCTGCTGAATAAACTTTTAAAAACACTAATTTTTAAAAAATTGAAACTTAATTTTCTAAATAATTAAACGGTGTTTTCATTTTTAAACCCAAATATTCATAATTTTTAATTTTGGAAGACTTTTAAAATGAATGATTTATTTTATAAACGAAGTAAAAATATAACTGTTATAATTAATAATGTTTGCTTTTTTTTATCTTGTAATTGTGGATCAAATTGCTCGATTTTCAAATGTTAAAAAGTTTTACATTTCTTATTTTTTCTATTCATTTTCTCAGGAAATATCATAATCAGTTAAGAGCAATTTATACCTTTTTTTCGGGGGAGGGGAGATATTGAATCGATCCACTAGAAAACTGAAGTCAATCTAATTATTACAAAGCTATTTTACCATAAATTATTGTTTAAAAACAATCTGTTACTCAGTATAATCACTATATGATAAATTACTTTGCCGTTTTGTCAGCCACAATACCGTTTAGCGTCCTTTCAAAGGCATCTCGTCATGTCATGAGGTCAACATCTCATGGTATTTTTCAAGCACTTAATGCATTCTTTTAATTTTAAAATTTTTATTTCTATTACTGTCCTTAAAAACATTTTTACTTTTAAGTACTATTATTTAAAAAAAATGTAAGAGTCATAACACTCGAAATACTAATGACGAGAGGTTATAGCTCGGAAGAGCTAAGTACTCTGGTCATCCACCCCTCGATGTATAATATCTCATGGGAATTTCACTTCAGAGGGGACCGGAAAACACTTGTTGGTCCGAAGTCTTTAGGAAAGAAAAGTACAAAAAAAGCAATAAAAGTTTCCAATTTCTTTCCTATGTACTAAAACAGAAAGAGAGGAAGAATAATTTATTTGGATTCCTACATAGAATGAAACTATTATTTTGTTACCAAATATGCCCAAAAATTAAACAATAATGCAATTTTCTTTGATTTAAATATAATGTTAACTTCCAAATTGAAAAATTGTTATTGACATATATTCATTAAATAAACATAAATTTCTTAGAAAAATAAAGGCAATGTTTATATATTATATGCTTGATTAATTGTGCTTGATAATTAATTGCCAGCCTATTTTCTCTTTATGATATTTTAATCATTCTCTAAAGTTACAAAAGTAAATTTTAATTTCAAAATATCTTTCTTTCTTCCTTTTTTTTTTTTTTTTTTTTTTGCTGAACATGAAATAATTTTGTAATGCTTATTTTCATTTACGTACCATTTCTTATAAAAATATTTTTGAATTTGAAAAATATTTTATATGTAAAATAATGGTCAAAACCATAATTAACCAGTTTTTAATGAAATAGCTGCATACTATCTTAAAAAAATATCAAAATTGATAACCTTTAACTTTTTTAACATTTATATATAAAACTACTTTTTAAAGAAAATTCTATTCAAAATTGTTTCCCTTAAACCTTTAATAATGTAATACAGGTGTAAGTGTATACCTAATTGGAAATTTCTGAAACATTTTTTTTTGTACATAAGAACTTTATTTTGTAATACTTTTAGAAACATTTATTATTCCATTATAAAAGAATATTAAATCGTTTTTCTTTATATGTAGTGCCTACTAGATTGTGAACGTTCCATTGTTTACTGTACCGGGACCAACAAAACAAATTTATTCACGTTAATACATTGCTTTTGCACAACTAAATCGTTTTGTAATGGAAAATGAACTTTTTTTTTTATTTGTGGATAAAAACACCTATAATCCAGGAGAGCGAACAACTTATTGACATTTTAAAAGACATTTGACGGTAAAATCTATATTAAAACAAGAACAGCTCCTAAAATTTAGATTGCAAAATACATAGGATTTTTTCCATAGTTAGAAACGAATAAAGCATTCATAACAAATTATCAGAATCCATGAGTCGAAAAAGTAAGAAAGCCATTTTAGATCTCTCTCATGGTCAAGATTCAACACTATTTCACTCCCCCCGCCCCCCCCAAAAGAACAAGTATTTCGTTTCACAGTAGTAAAGACTGGCCCTCTTCCCCCTGCAGAGAAAGGGGAGGATTCTATTGAAGGAAGTGCGCTACACACACACACACACACACAGAGAAATTTTTTTTTTTTTTTTTTTTTTTTTTTTTTTTGCCTTTTCGAAATCAACCAAAAGCGGAGAGCAGAGAGCACGCGATCTTCTCTTTTCAAACAATCAAATCTCACCAGCAATGACATCCAATAATTCACAAAATAGCTGTAAATTTATGTTTCGAGATATCTCCGTTTTTTTCGAAATTTCGCAATTGTCCATAATTCTGGAGATCTTCGTATAATAAGGACCATTATAAATTTTTATCATCTTCCATCCTCTCAAAAATTGACACATTTGTTGAGTAATTCAGGGTACCACTGAGAATTGTACCTCTCGTGAAATAGGTTGCCAACCCCTGTTCTATTGTATAAAAGTAAAATTGTATCATACTGTTTGTTCATTAAAACGGGAAATTTAATTTTTCATTGCTTTAAATCCACCTATTCTTCCTTTAAAAATCATTTGTTCAGGAAAAATTAAACAGTTTCGTTCTGTACATCATTTATCTAGAGAATTGATCGACAAACTGTGTTCCACGAGTCCCAATAAAAAAAAAATGGGAAAGAAAAATTACAAATATGTATGCAAAATGGATTTATGTTCTCATGAAATTCGGTTTGTCACAATTATCTAAAGATCTTTTTTAACTTTTATTGTAATATAATAAATGAATTTTAAAACTTTATTTTATGCAGTAGATTGTGAATATACTATTATTTGCTATCCCGAGTTCCACGAAGTAATTTTATACTAGTTAGTACAATATTTTGAAACCTTTTACATTTGTGGGGGAAAAAACACCTATAAGCAAGATAAAAAAATTTATCGACATATGAACAGATTCGATGCTAAAATTTAAATTTAAGCTAGAAGACCAGAAGATTCTTAGGTTACCAATTCATGCCAGATACGCAGAATTTCTCACACAGCTATGAACATTTTCATGCCATTCACAAAAATGTATTTAGAAAGTGAAAAATATTTTTAACGCGATAGGCAACAAAATACAAAAACGAATTGAACACGGAATATGAAATGCTACTGCAGATAATTTCAAAAAGCTTATACGTCGATAAATTGTGTAAAAAATTGTGAACACATATCTCAGTTACTAAGTATAATGCATGCGTAGGTGACATTTGGATCACAAATTTATATTATCAATGAGTAAATAACATTAAAATTACATCATAAAATTTTTTAATAAAAAATATTGTGATACGTTGTGGTAAAATGTATAATGTTGCCGTTTTCCCAACAGAGAGACGTATTCTTAAAAACAGCACTTTTATTCGATATAAACATGTAAATTTTAAAATTAATTTACCCACGAGGGTAATGTTTCAAAATGGCCTCCGACCTAACGCGCCGGTGCCGAGAGACTCTCTCTTATATAAAAAAAACACATTCTTACCGGAGGGGAGCACAGTGCGCCTCCTGGTGAAGGGAGGAAACACTACACCCCCCACACAAGATTGATGTGTCACACATGATACTCAATCTGATCATAAAGCATAAAATAATATACATTCATATAATACACTAAAATACAAGTAATTAGCATTACCTCACACTTTAAAAAAATATGAAAAATAAGTATACATAACAAATTACACAAAACTAAATTAAGAATACAATTTTGATATGATTAATTATACCATAATAATAAAGAAAATTTAAATTTAAGGAATTCACATAATAAACATTAATATAAAAAAACTGTTACTCGAAAAGAAACACTAGCATTTTTAAATGTAAATAGACACACAAATAATATAATGAGATACACAAAATAAGATAAAGAAAATAATTATTAACTAAATCCAAAATTTCTTTTTAAATTGAAAAGCACATTTGTTACACTAATCGTGAGAGTGCATCAGCATGAGGCATTTTTCACACCAGGACAATGTTTGATTGTCACATTGAACTTTGTAGAGCAAAAGCCCATCGTTGTAGCCTCGCAGATTGTGGTGCACTTTTTGTTAAGTAGGGTAAAGGGTTATGATCAGTATAAAATTCAATTTCAGTCCCAAATACCCATACTTCAAACTTTTTTAAGCTCCACACAATCGCAAATGCCTCTCGTTCAATAGTTGACCATGACTGTTGGGTCTTACTTAATTTTGACTTGCATAAGCAATTGGGTAACACTTATCACCACATTTTTGTGACAGGCAAGCAGCTATGCCAATTTGCGATGCATCTGAATGAATGGTATACGGTTTATCAGGAACTGGAGAGTACAGCGAAGGTGCTTCCACTAAAGCCTTTTTTAGAAGATGAAATGAGGAATCATGTTTCTCAGTCCATGGGATGGAATCAGGTACTCTCTTTTGGTGAGTTCCGTCAATGGATACACAAGTTCTGAATATTTAGGAATATACTCACGATAGTAATTACACAGTCCAAGTACACTACGAAGCTCCTTCTTCGTTTTAGGCACTGGTAAGTTGTTGATAACTGCAGTCTTTTCGGGATCTGGTTCGTGCTTACCAGAACCGATAATATGACCCAAATATTTAATTTGAGCTTTTCCAAAGGCACACTTTTGAGATTCACAGTGAAATTTAACTCTGAAAGTTTCTTTAAAATTGTATCCAGATGAAGAAGATGTTCTTCCCAATTTTTGGAGAAGATTGCAATGTCGTCGATGTAGGCACGTGAAAATTCTCTGTAACACGATAATGCTTTGTTCATTTCACGCTGAAATGTGGCAGAGGCATTTTTCAAACCAAAACTCATCTCCTTGAAACGGTACTGTTGCCGATGAGTCTTGAAAGATGTAAGATTTTTGTTGTCTTCAGCCATGGGTATAGCCCAATACCCCTTCAAGAGATCTAACGTTTTGATGATATTGGCTCTTCCAATAGAATGTATGAGCTCCACTGCATCTTCCATCGGAAAATCATCAGACACACTCTCCGAGTTCAGAGCTCTGAAGTCAACGCAAAGTCGTAGGGTACCATCTTTCTTGTTAACGCAAACAATTGGATAGGCTATTTCTGCGTCAGATTCTTCAATTAAATCAAGTCGCAAAAGCTCCTCTATCTGCTCATCAACTTTATTCTTCAAGGACTCTGGTATGCGATATACGAACGGCTTTTTACGTTCAATGTTCGGCTTTAAGCGAATTCGATGAGTCCCTACTTTGGCTATTTTCACATCACTTGTGAATAGTGTTTGGTGTTTTAGAACAATCGCTAGCACTTGTTCCCTCTCACTCTCCTTCAGATGATTCAGATTGATTTCATGTAGAACTCTTTCAGATGTGGACCTCGATAAATTAGAATGGGATGGATTTCTCCGAATTCGTGGTCATCTTCAAAAATGACCCCAACTGCAAGTGCACGAGGATGATACTTCCTGATTTTATTCACGTGAACATGTCTTACAGTTCCATCGGACAGTTTAACTTTATACGAATGGGGTGGATGGTGTTGAATTATCTCTCCAGGTCCAGTCCATCTCGCATAGATCTTATTACTAGAATCTGGTATCAGCAAAACAACTTGTTTTCCGATGCTAAAATTCTTCACAGATGACCTCTTGTTGAAGTAATCTCCATAAGCCTTTTGTTTCTGAGCAGCAGTTAAAGAGGCACTCTCAGCAGCCTTTTCCATATTTATCTTTATTTCCTGAAGGTAATCAGCAGCTGACTGGGAAATGTTCGTCGGAAGATGTATTTCGCCTGCCCAGGATGATTTAAGAATGGCTAACGGCCCTCGAGCTTCTCTGCCATACAGTAACCTAAATGGTGATACACCAGTGGTAGTGTTCGGTACTTCACGGTATGCAAACAACAGAAAAGGTAATTGTCGATCCCAGCTTCGTGGATCTTCACGAATAACGTGATGAATCATGTCCTTCAATACCTTATTCCATCTTTCAACTAGTCCGTTGCTGGCCGGGTAGCCAGGACAGGAAAACCTAGGACTGGATCCAATCCTTTTCGTAAATTCTTGGGTTAAAGCCGACTTGAAGTTTGTGCCTTGATCACTGGCAATTATACTGAATTCCAGTCCTCGAAAATATTTGTAATAGAGAGTCACATGCAGTTTTGGCTGTTAGGGATCTAAGTGGTACTGCTTCAGGCCAACGTGTATGTTGATCCATCATACAAAGAACGTATTTATGTCCTCTACCAGATGGCGGTTGAATAGGTCCGATCACGTCTATGTTAACAATCTCAAAGGGAAGTTCAGGACGGACAATAGGTGTAATGGGAGCTCTATCTCCAATTTTCTCAGGCTTCCGAAGCTGACACCCTTTGCATGTCTGGACGAATTCAGCAATTTCGCCAGACATATTTGGCCAAAAGAAATTATATTTTATCCTCTCTTTTGTTTTCTTAACCCCCATATGACCTCCAAAAAACTGACTCATGGGCTAGTTTCATTACCTTATCTATTCTGCAACGCGGTAAAACTAATTGCATAACTGGTTCATTTAGAATTTTATCCCTGTGATAAATTAATCCATCAATTAATAAAAATTTCCTTTGTTTAATTTTAACTCTTCACGAACCGTTTTAAGAGAATCACAAGTATTCTGCTCATCTTTCATTTTAGTGTAATCCGAATTAAAATTTATATTATCTGAGTCACTCTCAACATAAAATATATCTTTCCCACACTCTGCTTCATTTTCATCATTTGAAAACGCAATAGAACTATCAGCCGATTCGGCAAAAATCTCATTTTCCTTTTTATTATTTTTGTCATTTATTGAACACAAAGACTCATATAAAAGCAGGAGGTATTAAAGCATCAGCATTTAATTTATCTGTGATCGCTACCAAGCAATCCATTGGATGATTCAAAGAATTATTATCGAGAGCTATAGCGGTTTTAATTAGTTTTGCTTCTACATTTTCTCCGAATGCAGAGCTTAAAGTAATTTTTCCGAATTCATCATTATAACTATCTGGAAAGGTATCGGAATTGCATATAAAAATCTGGGTTCCGCTATCCAAAACACAATTTATTGCTTTTCCGTTAATATAAACAATTACATATTTCAAAGGCTCAAGGTCAACTTTCGGTTGTACATATTGCACTTGAGAAGTCTCTTTTTTTCTCATTTTTTAATTTAGAATACTTTCTATTACAATCTCGAGCTAAATGGTTTTCACCGCAAATGTAGCATTCTATTTTTTTATTTAACCTACTTTGTTTTGAGTTAATAAATTTGTTTTCTTTCGAATTGAGATTTATTACTTCCCGTCTCGCGTTAGGAGGGATATATTTAAAATCCTTGCGTGAGTCATTCTGATTATGACATGCTCTATGTGTAAACTCCGAAAATGATTTTCCTTTACAAGCATAAAACATGTCACACTCTTTTCCCATTTGAATTGGTTTGAACCAATTTTGCTCCTGTTTTATATTTATATGAACGGCAGTTTCATTATCTAATGTTTCATATAGTTTATCGCTAACAATTAACTCCTTTTAAAGAATTAAAATCATTTACATTTCTCAAATTACAGTATTGATCCCAATTCGTTAACAAACGAGATGCCAACTGAACATGCGTTTCATTTGGCATTCGTTTCGCTTTTTGAAAATTTTGTAAGCAAATTAAAGGTGTTGGCTCAAATTCTCTTAGAACTAAACTTTTTAATTTATTATAGTCGCTTATTTCTTCATCTTTTACATAAACCAAAATATTTTCGGCCTTTTCTCCTAGCAAATTTAAAAGAATTTCTCCCTTTAAATTCATCCGGCACATTTTTGGTTTTAAATGAACGTTCTAAAGAAGAGAAAAATAAATTCCACCCCTCTTGTTTTTTAGGAATCGGCAGAGTTAAAGTACGAACACTTAGAATAAAATTTTCTATCGAAGTTTGCTTTGTTTCGGGATTTGTACGCTGCAACTCATTGCTATCCCTTTGACTTTCCAATTTTGCCCTTTCTAAATTTATTTTTCCCAATTCTATTTCCAGTTTAACTTTTTCCAGATTTATTCTTTCAAACTCAAGCTGCGATTCTGCCGTTAAACGCGCTTGCTCTTCCTTCGATTTTCTGTCCGCACGCGCTTGTTCTTCGTACGATATTCTGTTCGAAATAATTGAATCTAAATAGTCATCCATAAACTCTTTATTGTTTTTATACTTCTCGCTATTTAAAATTAAATTTTTTTAAATCTAGCACTTTCATTTCTGGGGTTGTTTTCTCACCCAATTCATCCGCAATTAATATTAATTCCTCCTTTCTAGCTCCGCGAAACATGATTAGAAAGAAAGAATTATACCAAATGAATTAACCCAGAAAATTTAGAAAAGAGAAAAAACCTTGCTGAATTCGCTCAAAACGATACAAAAGGGTTGCCTACCTCGTGGTTCCTTTTGATGTCTTGACTCCCTCAGGCGTTCTAGATCCTGTCGTGATGCGCCAATGTGATACGTTGTGGTAAAATGTATAATGTTGCCGTTTTCCCAACAGAGAGACGTATTCTTAAAAACAGCACTTTTATTCGATATAAACATGTAAATTTTAAAATTAATTTACCCACGAGGGTAATGTTTCAAAATGGCCTCCGACCTAACGCGCCGGTGCCGAGAGACTCTCTCTTATATAAAAAAAAACACATTCTTACCGGAGGGGAGCACAGTGCGCCTCCTGGTGAAGGGAGGAAACACTACAAATATATTTTTTAAATTGTCTTTACATATAATATCAAAAATATGTTTATCTATATACTTTAAATATTATTTTAAGATATATTCCCTTCAGCGAGGAAGGGGATTCCTCGAAAACATGTTACAGTTCTAGGGATTCCAAGAGTTGAAAAAGTTTGACGATTGACCAATGTCCAGAAATGAGAAGTCTTTCATGGTCAAGATTCACTCTGCTGCTTTAACCCCCTCCCCCGAAAAAGAAAAAAAAAAAGAGCTAACATTTATTTTACCAGTTTTACGACTGTCACCCCTCCCTTAGCCCCCTCGTGTTCCCTTTCGCTGAAGGGGAGAATTTCATTGAAAAGGTTACCCGAGAGAGAAATTTATTGCCCATCTTGGGAGTCTTGAGACAAATATTTGTGCCAAAAATTTCGCAATAGCCAACGCCATCTAGATGTCATGTAAGGTGTTAAACTAATGGCCCGCCATCACCTTAAATAATTGAATTTCTTAGTGCAATTGGCCATGACTGGGCCACTCAGAAAAGTCTGGCAGGCCACATGCAACCCACAGATTGAGTATCACTACTATAAACTGGGCCCCTGATGGCAAACTTTCAGGAAAGCACACAGTCGGGCAGATACGTTAAAAAGCTGCCACAAATTAAAAAAATATATAATGATTTTAGGATACCCTCATGTTACCTAGTTAGGATACCCTTAGTTAGAATATAAACTAAAGTATATTTTTTGACAGTATTTAAATTCCCCATAACAAGCATGATTTTTTCTTTAGTGAAGTGTACTTGCATCTCGCAGACTAAGCTATTCAGCATTAGTGATTTACAGGCAACTTTAAAGTAGTTTTGCTTAAGTTTTTGGTTTATTTAGTTAGAAAACCTTCCTCTTCAGGTTTGTAACTTTGATTTGGATATTTTTTTTCATTACATAAATAGTTTTAGGTAGCCAAGACAAAGATCAAAAAAATTAATGAATAATAGATATTTTGATTATGTTCTAAATAATATTAAGGTGTTATCTGAGAATAAGCTTTATTGTATAAGCTCTGAGAAACAATTATTTTTTCCTGCTACTTTGCAATATAGATCTTTAGTACTTGACTTACAGAAAATAATTTCATCTGAATTTGGCATTATTATTCCAAATTATTTATTTCATTCCAGGAATGTCTTCTAATGCACCATTTATTACAAGACAAAAAGTTTTAAATATAATGCATAGTTTGGGGGAGAATAGTTTCGAAGAACGATACGAGTATCTAATAAAAAAAGCTGCGAAAACGAACTAGTTGTCATCTTGAGGATTTAAAAAAGCAATCAAATAGTTTCAATATAAGTCAAGATGGGTGAAAGTGTGTGGAATAGAAGAAAAACCTAATAAAAATAGAATAAAGAGTGGCTTGATATATCACATCTCTTGAAAGATCCATCCCTAAATACTTCAAAAGATAATGCAAAAATTGAGGACGATGAACATGCCTTAACTCATCTTCAGTAATTAATTGTTATAATATATTATGATAGAGTACTTATAATTTATATTTAGACTCTTATCAATAAATATGTATTGGGCCTTTTTTAAATTTCACCAAAACTCCTAAATATTCAAATGTTATTCATCACAATTCAATATTTTATCCATATGTATAGTGAATAATATCCCTTTGCCAATAAAATTCCAAGGATTATCATACTATATAGTTTTAAATACTACTCTTTTGTAAAGAAAATAATAAATTTAAAATTTTATTATTAAGAAAAGCACACTAATCTTTTTCTTTCTCAAAGGTCTATGAAAAGCATTGGATTCATTTTAGAAGATCTCGTCGCTTTAGTTTATTTGATAGCAATTCTGAAGGTCTCCTGCCCTAGCGGGTGAATAGGTGACCTTTGTGAAGGCCTCAG
Source organism: Trichonephila clavipes (assembly GCA_019973935.1). Taxonomy (NCBI): domain Eukaryota; kingdom Metazoa; phylum Arthropoda; class Arachnida; order Araneae; family Nephilidae; genus Trichonephila; species Trichonephila clavipes. The sequence continues at coordinate 8,068 of BMAU01000872.1, read as the reverse complement.
TAAACCGCGACACTTATCGCCCTGTTGCTGAGCAACGGAGCTTGATGACTGGTATCGGGCTCTTTTCGTCAATGCAGTTGTTTTCCAAGGGCGATTACCATCAAACTTTCCAACAGCTGTACCTGTAGTTTGAAAGGCTTTCCAAGCGATACATTTATTGATTCCGAACTCTTCAGCTATACTGGTCAAACTACATCCTTCCTCTAGCTTTCCGATCCTTTTTACACTTGTGAAGTCATCCAGGGGATTTCTTCTAGCCGTATTTCACGAATGTCTTTAATTACGCCTCCATTCTTTCATTGTAGACATGAGCTGCTCGCGTCGACCGCACTGTTTTGCGTTCACTCACGTCGCCTACGGCGTTTTGTTCCTGACATCTGCATCAACTTTCTACTGAATTGCATGTTCATTGTACTGATCATAATAGCTCTTTTTCGGCATGGCTATCTGCTTAAGATTTACATGTTGCTTAAGTTTTGCACACCCGTGTATAATACAGGGGAGTGAATGAGTGAATATTAACGTCACACTGTTCAGCTACACGAGGGCTTTTGGCGACGGACCTCGTCATTTTTAACCATGGTCAAGTGACGTAGATGACACCTGAGCTGGTACCTCCCTCTCCTAACTACCACACCACACCATCGGGAGGACGTTTCAGCTCTCGACAGATTTAACGTGCATCGCTGCCCCACACGGCGGGTCTTTAGTGTTACTGGGCTCGAACATGGCAGGCATGATATGCCTGCCATTATTCGATACCTTGACCACTGGGCTACCGCAGCCCATAATACAGGGGAGACGAGATAAAAGAGGTCCGCACACATGAATTTTTCAAGGGTCGAAAGTCCACCGTTCTCGTATCATGCTCCAATATACTGCCCAACATATTCTTTTGATTTTGTCGATTTTTGAAGGAAAAAACAATAAATAATTAAATATTGAATGATTAATTAGCATTAATTAATTAGTAATATACTTAATTAACTTTTACGTACTATATAGATAGAGGATTATAATCAATCGAAAAAAATGAAAGGGCTTGAATGGGCTCCAGGCCTGAGGACCCCCCTTGTGTGCGCCACTGGTCCGGTGTGAATACAGGAGTACAAATACAGAAAGTAAATTACTAATATATTATAATTTTATTTAAAAGTTTTTTATGCAGAATATTATGACTGAATTTTCAATAGTCTCAAGCACTCGATTCAGATACTGCGTACAGTATGAAATGCAAATATGTATAAATTACAAAATATTACTGTAAAATTAGGGCTCAGATCTAATATTTCGGAATCCGATATTAGTTGCAGATTTTTAATGTCTTGTTCGGTCCCAATTTCAGCAAAGAAGTAGCATAGCCAAATACAAAGATAAGTATTGAATGAGTGATTTGAGGTTCTATTTATATATATAAATTGGCAGACCCGACCACGCGTTTTGCTGTGGCTTTGTTTTAATACATTGATTTCACATTATTCTAAGCTATGTAAAGCGGTCAAATTAAAAATCTTCGCTTACAATTTCGGTAGGTTAAAATTAAGTATAAAACAAAACGTAATGATTTTAATTTTGCATTTTATTAATCGCCTATTTAAGTATAGTATAATGCATGAATTACAATAACGAAGTTGTTACTAGGGGTAATTGCACATCAAATAGGAATAGACATTAGTGAATAAGCAAAACAGACACAGATGGCTCAAAATGTATTGAGGAAGCAGGTGGTCGTAAGATTGTAATTATTTTATCAAAGCATGCTTTCACATTGATAAAGATAGTTCAGTTCTTTTTATGTCAATTAAAGTTAGTGTTGTATTTTATTTTTTAATTTATTTTTAAGCTCGGGATATATATTTTAAATAGTTTTTATATACAAATTACTAATTTATATAAATTCTGTATGCCATGGATTTTTTTTTTGTATTATATCAAAATCTCCAGAAACAAGTAATGTACTGATTGAAATTTTCCATCTGTTTTATCTCTCTCCAAGGATCCTAAATTAAATAAATATATAATTTTTATTTTTTTGGTAACTCCTTGAATGCGAAAATTTAAACTTTGCACACAGTTTTTCTGGATTCTTACATATTTTTCTACTATGTTTATTGGTTGTCATATTTATCTGTTTTTTGTTCTTTGATACATAATTATGATTAATTTTTGAATAAATCTTTTTTTTTAAACTATACTTGTAACAACTCAAATTTTGTTTTGTAGTTTTAGCAACATTCCGATAGCTTTAACACAGGATAAACAATTTTTAAAATTTTATTTGATGTTATTATTAAAATACACATTAGGTTTTCTGATATATATTATTTGTTAACAGAATACTTGAAGTTATTACGGTTTAATGTACTTCAAAGGGCCCTTAATCCACCTGGTACAACTCTAAATGCTTTCTTCACTTTGTGTCAAGAAGACGCTTTTGCCAGAACACTGTTGCATTCAGAAGTGCCCTCTTATTACACATGGAATGAAACTAAAAAAGTATTCATACGACGTAGACGAGGGGAACCAGTCGATAGTCAACCTGGCATTTACAGAGAAAATACAATTGGTAGACTTTATACAGTGCATCCTAATCAGGATTATTGTTTCTATCTTTGCATGCTGTTGGTTAATGTGCCTGGTCCTAGATCTTTCCATGAGTTGAAAATTGTTGACGGCGTCACACACATGCCACTTTTCGCAGTGTATGTCAAGCTCTGAACTTATTAGAAAGAACCCAACAATGGGATATATGTATTAATGACGCGTGCAACACTGCACATCCCAATCAAATTCGTGCATTATTCGCAATTCTATTGACCTCTTGCTTTCCTTCATCTCCCACAGAGTTATGGGAAAGATATCGATCGCATAGGGCTGAGGATATTTTGCGTAGAGTACGGCTAGAAAATGGCAATATGGCCATGGAATTTACAGAAGGCATTTACAACCAAAAAATTAATAAATATTGAAGATAAATGCTTAACTATTGCAAACAAAGTTCTTATTCAATTGGGAATGCCAGCACCTACCCGAGTTGAGATTGGCTCATTTGATGTGGATTTGCGCCGTGAACAAAGTTACATCATCAGTGATTTCCAGTTGTATGTCCAATCAAACATTCCCAAATTAACATGTGAACAGAAGGGAATTTATGATCGCATAATGCATATGATAAATGACGGAGTCGGGGGAGACCTTCTTCTTGGATGCACCAGGAGAACCGGGAAAACATTTCTTATCAGATTGATTCTGGCAACGGTTCGAACAAAGAATGACATAGCATTAGCTCTCGCTTCGTCTCGAATAGCAGTGACATTGTTACCAGGTGGAAGGACTGCTCATTCAGCTCCGAAATTGCCATGGAATATACAAACTATCAACACTCCCACGTGCAATATTTCTAAAACGTCTGGTATGGGAAAAATATTACAAAAATGTAAAGTCATTGTTTGGGATGAATGTACGATGATACATAAAAATCACTTGAAGCTCTGGATGGATCGTTACAAGATTTGCGTGAAAACGTTTAAGCATTCGGGAATGCATTGATATTGCTCGCAGGAGATTTTAGACAAACATTGCCTGTAATTTCTCGATCGACACCAGCGGACGAAATAAATGTTTGCCTGAAATATTCAACATTGTGGCGACATGTGCATATATTACAGTTGACTACGAATATGCGTGTACAGCTTCAAAACGATCGATCAGCCGAGGTATTCTCACGACAGTTACTGGACATTGGAGACGGACAACTGCCAATAGATGAGACAAGACAAATTTCATTACCTGATAATTTTTGTAATTTAGTGACATCAAAAGAGGAACTTATCTCAAGAGTATTTCCTAATATTCAAATTAATTATAGGAATCACAACTGGCTCAGTGAACGAGCTGTCCTTGCCGCAAAGAATAAAGATGTCTATTAACTTAATCATTTTATTCAGTCCAGTATTCAAAGTGAGGAAATTATATATAAATCGATAGACACCGTTGTAGAAGCAGATGACGTGGTCAATTACCCATCAGAGTTTTTGAACTCTCTTGATATTCCAGGAATGCCACCAAACATATTAAAATTGAAAATAGGTGTGCCAGTTATCATGTTGCGTAATGTCAATCAGCCGAAACTTTGTAATGGCACGCGACTTGCTGTTAAGAAACTGATGAACATCGTAGTGGAGGCAACGATATTAACTGGGCCTTTCAAAGGATATGTCCTGATTCTTCAAATTCCCATGATCCCGACCGATACACCATTTAAATTTAAAAGATTGCAATTCCCAATTCGATTGGCATTTGTAATCACAATCAATAAAGCCCAAGATCAATCGTTAGAATTGTGTGGGTTAGATTGAAGTGTGGATTGTTTCTCACATGGACAATTGTATGTTGCATGTTCCTGTGTTGGCAAACCCGATAGCCTTTATATTTACGCAAACAATGGTAAAACAAAAAATATTGTATACCCACAAGTATTGCAAAATTAACCCTTTGCATTCAAAGATTACAAAGTACAGATATTTCCAATTTGTGTTTATTTTTAACTGTTTAAGACTTTTTTTTTATTTAAATTAAGGTAATTTTTTTATCAGGTTTGGGCTGTTTTTAATGTCTCTATGTTTATTATAATTTTATGAACAAATTTATGTATTTCTGCATTTAATTTATTGTTAAAATTATTTCTTATTTATTTTTGTGGTTTGAATTTACTTATGATTGTTATATATTTTTGGGGTTTTTATCTGATTTTTGTTTATGATTATTTGTTATATATTTTTGGGATTTCATCTGATTTATGTCATTGATTATTTCTTATATATTTTTGTCAGTTTTGGGCTGTTTTTAATTCCTCTATGTTTATTACTATTTTATGAACTACATGAACCTATTTTTGCATTTAATTTATTAAATAAAATTATTTCTTATTTATTTTTGTGGTTTGCATTTTCTTATGATTGTTATATATTTTTGGGATTTTTATCTGATTTTTGTTTATGATTATTTCTTATATATTTTTGGGATTTCATCTGATTTATGTCATTGATTATTTCTTATATATTTTTGTCAGTTTTGAGCTTTTTTTAATCTATGTTTATTACTATTTTATGCACTACATGAACCTATATATATTCTTGCATTTAATTTATTATTAAAATTATTTCTTATTTATTTTTGTATTTAATTAATTTTAGCTTATGATTGCTTCTTATATATTTTTGGAATTTTTTATCTGATTTTTGTTTATGATTATTTCTTACATATTTTTGGGATTTCATCTGATTTGTGTTGATTATTTCTTACTTTTTTTGTGATTTGCAATGCATTTCACTGTCTGATTGAGATCTTAAATAACTTGATTTATTATTAATAGCTCTTTTTTTCCCCATTTAACCAGACTGAGCCACAGCAATGCATGGCAGGGTACAGCTAGTATATATATATATTAATTTGCATGAGTCGCATCCTGTGATAGCGGAAATTGTTTAGTTAAGTATATAATTTTTTGTGTATGTAGCATGATTATGTAATACTGTGTATTTTATTTATTGCATTTCCGGTGTGTTTTTTAGAATGAGGTTGATTCACAGACATTGAGACGCCTAGGCGAAATCACGTGACGAGAATAGCAACATATCCCCGCGTTTTGTATCAGTGTGTAAATTTCGTATGCTTGATATGTTTACTTCTTGTGTGTGAAGCTTATTTCTGAAATTTTATTTATTTTTATTATATTTTTGCATTATCCTTGTTTAATAATTAGGTATGAAGTATTTTTCTCGTAATTTTTTAGCATAATTTCTGTTTCAGTTTAGTATATTTGTCATTAGGTGTTAGTGTGCGAAGCCAGTAGCTTCTTGCAGTGTTTGTTTATATATTTATTAATAGTTCTAGATTATGTTTAGCATCCTAATAATCAGTCCTTTGTTTTCATGTAGTTTATTATGTTTATTTACGCACGATAATGATTTACAGTATAGAATTGAGACCATTGAATTTGGAAAAACTTCTCATATGTGTACAATTACTTATTGGTACATATAGTGTATCACTCCTCATAAATTCATAAAATAGTGTAATTTATTAGAAACATGCAGATATAAAATGGTCCCATTTTGAAATGTTAATGTTTATACCTTTCATTCTCTGATTCCCTTAGTAAATATCAGCTACAAATATTTAATGTTTTTAGAAATACTATCTCTATAATTTCTCATAGAAGAGTATGGAACATTCAGAAACAGGAAATGCAAGTAAATATAAATTTGGAAATGAATTTATAATAAAATTTGTCAATGAAATGGATATATTTTCGTTTATTTAAAAATTTTCATACCTATTTCTAATGTTTAACAAGAGATTCATACTTTTTAAGAGCAGAGTGTATAAAATAATAGTTGGTTAATAATGAAAGTTTTTGATTAATAATTAGGAATTCTTCTGTGTGATGGAAATGAAATTATTTTTAACATTGAAAGGTTTGGGATATCTGAAATAATCTAATTGTAAACAAACATTTGATATGTTTTATTGTTTGACTTCCTTTGTAATTATTACCCTTCAAAAGGTTTGAATTTTTTTAGAAATGCCTGTCTCCAACATTCAGAAAGAAATGAATTTGACTTTTTTAAAAATAAATTAAGAAACATGCTTAAAGAAATAGGTTTTTTAATAAAATTATTTTATAGTAGAACAAATTAGATTGTTTTCATGAAAATTTCTCGTATAATAAAGCAGAGAATTCTTATCGGATAGTTTTATTCAATAATCATATTCATTTTAACATGCATTATTTATTGACACTTAATTTTAACATTACATGAATACATTATAAGTAAATAAAGCAGACTGTATGAATGTAACACTATACTATAAGGACAAATAGTGAACAAATAGAGGATCTAACTGACTAACCAACCAGATTAAATGAAATATCCAAAAAGAATTTTAAAAAATTTCAGATCTTAAATCTATACAATAACTTTCTGAATTTACATAAAACAAATTAGAATACTTAAATCATGCAACTTATATAGAAAAAGAAGTTTCGAATAAAAACAAATACAAACATATAAATGGCAATGTAACTATTTTTGTAAAATATCTCGAAAGAATTTTTTCATGTCCAGCATCAATTTCAAGTACAATAAACCCTTGTATAATATTTGTTTATCACACCTGTAAAATTACATACAAATAAAAAAAGCTTGCCAGGTTACCTTAAACCACCTACCTTTCCGTCATCTCCTTTATTAATAAATCTCAAGATTAGAAGATATTTGCCAAAATAAAAATTGGGATAAAAAGATTTTCTTCTTAATCTTACCATTTACAAAATTCCTACAATCTGTTCCTTTTAAAATATACGAAGCATTATCTTCTGTTTTAATGGGAATATTTGATTTTTTACACTGAACATACCAACACTTAATGCATACCTATTTCTACTAGTTATTGTATGTATAGTGTTAAATATACTTCAGTTAATCCAAAATTAAAATTATTTGGATTAATGTATTGACATGTTATTTTGTTATCACTGATTATGCATCTTAAGTATCCTTTTATACATAATTATATTTATGTTAAAAAAAATTGAAAATGAAACAACATTAAGAAAATAGATTCAGAATTATTGCTCTAAAGTTTCATGTTTGAAAATATATTAACTTCAAATATAAAATTAATTATTTCAAAGTTTGTCTAAGAAATGCTAAATCAGTACTAATACTATTCCAAAATTTGGAACATAGGTATTAAACTGCCAACTAATTTCGCCAATCAAAAAGACATCCGAATTTTAAAAAAAAATTACATCACTATAATTACTGTGTTCAAACATGATCATGAACAGTTTCTACTATTGGTTGTATATCGTAGCATTTGGCGGTTTTATGATTCTAAGTAAATTAAAGAGTCTATATTATAATATTCAAGTGCTCCAAATTTGCTCCTCTCAATACACGTCACACAAAAATATCAGTGATTTTTGACAATTAATCCATTAAAAATAATTTTGAAATTTTTCTGAAAGTAACTTTTTTACTGATTTTTGCGTTAATGTAGA